>JADRCD010230851.1:0-13584 GCA_019843815.1 Montemys delectorum
ACACCATTTCTTAATGAATGTAACCTGTTCCCTGTGGGCTGAGAATGAAGACAATCATTCGAGTCAAATAGGTTTGACCATAGCAGGAAGTCTGTATCCAAAAATCATGCCTACAATTCATTCCTTGGTTCAGTAGAACTGTCAACTCTCAGCTTAGCTACAATGGAGGTAAAATTTTTTGGTGATGTGAGGGACATTGAAGTATAGCCTTATTACAATGAAATCCAATGCCTAAAAATTGTTCTTATTTTAGGTTTGTACTACAGTAAGAACCAAGATTTTAAGCTCTACTAAAAACAGAACAAACAAACAAACAGACTTTATCTATTTATGTTCATTTAAGAAAAACTAATAGTGATATATTACTTTAAAATATCATACAGTTAATATATCTGGAGTTATTTAAAATTTATATTGAGAAAAACATGTATTTTCAGTATTGCTGTAGACAAGCATCTACATAAGACTGTTCAATTGATTGTTGTTTTATATCAAACAACTTTTATAATACTCATTTTTTATTGTTACAATATTTTATAAATTTTAAAGAATAGGGTAAAAAAAGAAAGGTATGGCAGGTATTGAAGGGGGATCTCTGGGAGGAGTTGGGATACAAGAGGGAAAGAAGAATGTGATGTAATTCTATTTACTCAAAGTATGTTTTTAAAGTTAGATAAATCGAAATTATGTATCTTTTGTCATCATAGTGCAATAAAACTTAAATAAAAAATAGAAAAAAAAGATTTTTAAATTCCTATGGGCACAGAACTGAATGTACAAAGTAACCTTGAGCAGAAACAGCACTACTGGGGATGTCACCACAGCCAATTTCAGGTTATACCGCAGAGCAATGATCACATAGACAACATGGCGCTGGCTCCAAGCAGGCATACAGATCAGTGCTGTAGAACTGAAGATCCAGTTATAAGTCCTTGCAGCTTCCACCTGATTTTTGATGAAATGCTTACATACACATTGGAGAAAAGACAGCATTTTCAATAAATAGCGCTGGGGGAGTTTTGGATGTCTACATATAGAAGGATAAAACGAGATTCTTACCTCTGATGCTGCACACAAGTCAGCGCTAAATGAATTAAAGGCCTCAACCTTAAACATTACTGCATAGCATAACTGGTAAAGTCAAAGGTAGGACTGGGGAATGTATTACAAGGTGTGGGCATAGGCACGCTCTTCTAAGTAGCACTCTTGTTGCTACAGAAGTAAGGTTAACAATTGACACACAGGACCTCATGGCATTTGATGAACAAAGGGAACTTAATCAGTTGGAGAGTCAGCCTAAATAATAGGAGAAAATCTGGACCAACTAGCTATATATCTGACAGATTAGTATTTAGAATATACAAAAAACTCAAGACACCATCAACATAAAAAGTAATAGCTCAGTCAGAAGTGGACTATGAATATGAACAGAGACCCCTCTAAAGAAGAAATACAAGTGGCTAAAAACCATTTATTTGTTTGTTTATTTACTCGTAAAGATTCATTCTTATTTTTTGTGTATGAACGTTTGCTGGTGGAGGAGGCTGATCCCCTGAATTGTAGTTACAGGTGGTTGAAAAGTGCTATGTGGGTGTTGGAATAGAACCTGGGTCCTCTGCAAGAGCAAGTACTCATAACCACTGAGCCATTTCTCTAGCCCCTGTAATCAACTTTAAAAATATTCAGCATTAGTAGCATTAGTAGCATTAGGGTGATGGAAATTAAAACTACTTTGATATCTATCTCAAGATATCCCATTCAAAAAGCTATTATGAACTAGGCCAGGTCCCACAGCTAGTGCCTAGGTTTAGTCTGGCCTTCTACACCTTTCAGCAGCTGAACACTAGGCCCCACATTTTTGTGTCCCAGCCTAGTTCCCACCACCTGCACTTCATCCACTGCAGCCAACATCTAGGCTTCCTCCATGGTGTGCTCTACCTGCATCCACCTACAGGACCCTTTGTGCTGCCTCTACCACCCCCTCTCTACCTAGACATCTGTCTTAGTCAAGGTTTCTATTCCTGCACAAACATCATGACCAAGAAGCAAGTTGGGGAGGAAAGGGTTTATTCAGCTTACACTTCCACATTTCTGTTGATCACCAGAGGAAGTCAGGACTGGAACTCAAGCAGGTCAGGAAGCAGGAGCTGGTGCAGAGGCCATGGAGGGATGTTCCTTACTGGCTTGCTTCCCTTGGTTTGCTCAGCCTGCTTTTTTTTTTTATATAACTCAAGACTTCTAGCCCAGGATGGCACCACCCACAAGGGGCCCTCCCCCCTTGATCACTAATTGAGAAAATGCCCCACAACTGAATCTCATGGAGGCACTTCCCCAACTGAAGCTTCCTTCTCTGTGATAACTCCAGCCTGTGTCAAGTTGCCACACAAAACCAGCCAGTACAATTGACCCCTTGTCAACTTGACATACAAACATCACTATTAAGCCTCAACCCTTACTTTCTTATTCATCCCCAAGATCTATGGCAAGAAACTGAAAAATAAGAGTAGAAATCAACCAAAAAAAAAAAAAAAACACAAAACAAAAAATCCCCAAAACAAACAGAATAAGGGATGAATGAGTCTAAGAGCTGGTTCTTTGAAACAATCAGCAAAATCATTGGAATCTTGGCCGGAACTAAGAAAAGGAAAGAAAGAGAGAGAGAGAGGACCCAGATGAACAGAGTTAGAAATGAACAGAATTACAACAGACACTAAAGAAATTCAGAATAAGGGAATGTTTTTATAACCTTTGCTCAACAAAGCTAGAAAGCCTAAAAGGAGTTGCTATCTTTTTTTTTTTTTTTTTTTTTTTTTTTTCCGAGACAAGGGATAGGGTGACAGGGTTTCTCTGTGTAGTCCTGGCTATCCTGGAACTGACTCTGTAGACCAGGCTGACCTCGAACTCATGCACAACCACCGCCTGGCAGGAGTTGCTATCTTAATAGAGGCAGTGAAACCACCAAAATTAAATCTAAGAAATTATCAACTTAAACAGATCTTGACAAATAAGGAGACTGAAATACTAATAAATAGGCTTCTAGGAAAAAAAAAAAAAAGGTTTAGAACCAGGTGGATTCACAGTAGAATTCTACCAACCATTTGAAAAAGGCTTGCAGTTAGGCATTCAATCCTCAGCTATTGTATAACAACAGCAAACAAAAAGAGCCCTCCCAAACTCCTAAGAAACCAATGCCACTCTAACACCTGAACTGGACAAAGACAGCATGACAATCAAGGAAAATTACAAGCCAATATCTCTAGTGAAATGCTCAATAAAATACAAATAGAATACACTTATGCATGCAAAAGATTATACACTATGACCAAGTTGGCTTCATCCCTGAAATGCAGGAATGGTTTAACATATGGAAGCCAGTCAATGTAATAAACTGTATGAGTGGATTTAATGACAAAAATCACATGTTCATCTCAATAGATGCAGAGAAAGCCTTTGTCAAAATGATACCTTCATGATCAAAGTCCTAGAGAACGTATGGGTGGGGGGAACATACCTCAGCATAGTAAAAGCTATGCACAATAAACCCATAGGCAATCCAACTGAAATCAGGAATGAGACAGGGACATCCACTCTATCCTTCTTCAATACTGTCCTCTGAGCACTAGCTGGAGGAGTAAAGCAAGAGAAGACAATTAAAGGAATACAAATAGAGAAGGGGGTCATGCGATCCTCTCTGCGGATGACATAGTCCTATGCATCAGAGATCCAAACGTATACCAGAAAACTTCTAGAAATGATAAACAAATTCAGCAGCATGGTAGGATACAGAATCAACTTACACAAATAAATAGCTTTTCAAAAAAAAAAAATCCCACAAACATATAGGAAAGGAGGTCGTGGATAACAGTACTATTCACAATTAGCTTAGCAATAGGTTAGGAGTAAATCTAACCAAGGAAGTGATGGGCCTCTATAATGGAAACTTTAAACCTCTGAAGAAACAAATAGACACGAGAGAGTGGAAAGACATTCCATGCTGCTGGATGGGTTACTTCAGCAGCTAAAAAATTGACAAAGATGTAAAAAAAAAAAAATAGTTCTGGTAAAAAGAAAGCATCTTTCAGAGCTCAGGGAGTCTGGTGGAAGAAAGAGGGGTAGAGTTGAGTGAGCTAGAGAGTCAAGGATACAAGAAGAAGACCTACAGAATCAACTGACTTGGGCCCATGGAGGCTCACAGAGACTGAACCACCAACCAAAGTCTGTACAAGGGCTGAACCTGGGTCCTACCCACTTGTAGCAGATGTGCAACTTGGTCTTAATGTGGATTCCATAATGGTTGGAGCGGAGGCTGTCTCTGTGGGCTGGATCCCCTTTCCCTAACTAGACTGCCTGGTTGGGCCACAGTGGGAGAGGATGCACTTGGTCCTGCTGCATCCTCTGGATGTCCCAAGGTGGGATGGTACTCAAGGAAGGGGGTTTCCTTTCCAGTGAGGAGGGATTTATAAGGGCTGGACTGGACAGAGAGGAGGGATGGAGGGGGCTTGATTGAGATGTAAAGTGAATAAATAAATTAATGATAAAACCCCACCAAAGCAAACAAATGGTGCTGGGTGGAAAACTGCGTGTCCTCGTGCAGAAGGATAAAATTAGACCCGTATTTATCACTTTCCACAATAACTAACCCCGAAGGGCTCAGGATTTAAACCTGAAACCTGAGACACTAAAACTTCTAGAGGAAAACGTAGGTAGGCAGTACCTACATGATGTAGATTGTGACAGGACTTCTGAATGAGACACTATTAGCTTAAGACCAATAATTAACAAGTGAGACTGCATGAAACTAAAAAACAGCACAGCAAGAAAAGTAATCAACTGGATGAAAAGGAGGCCCATGAAATGGGAGAGAATTTCTGAGAGAGGTGTAATATCCAGAATATACAAAGAACACCAAAAACAGAGTAAAAAAAATCCAAACCAAAATCAAACAGCTCATTTGAAAAGTGGATTTGGCATCTGAATAGAGAGTTTGCAAAAGAAGGAGGAGGAGGAAGGGAGGAGGGAAGAAGGAGGAGGAGGGAGGAGAAGAGGAGGAAGAAGAGGAGGAGGAGGAGGAGAAGGTAGTGGCAGCTAAGAAATAGCTCAAAAATGTTTATAATTCCTATCAATTAGGGAAACACAAGTCAAGACAACATTGTGATTTCTTCTTATCCCAGTCAGAATGGCAGAAATCAGTAGAGCAGCCAGCCAACAGCAAATGCTCGAGGGGCTGTGGGGAGCAGGGAGCTATCATTCACTATTGGTGTTTGCAGTCTGGTACAGCCACTATGGAAATCAGTGTGGAGAATTCTCAACAGCTAAAATAAATCTACCATATGACCTAGCTGTACCACCCCACAGGACTGGATATCATTGCCGAAGATACTTGCTGAGCCATGTTTATTGCTATGGTATTTATAATAGCTACGAAATGGACACAACCTAAATGTCCTACAATTAAAAAGTAGATATTAAAAATGTGATGCATATATACTATGGATATTAGTAAAACAAAACTACCAACTTCTCAGATAAATGAATGGAACTAGAAAAGGTCATTCTGAGTGATATAGTCCAGACCCAGAAAGACTAATGTCCCATGTTCTTTGTTATTGGAGACTTCTAGCTCCAACCCTTTATATGTGAGCATATTGCCAATAATAACTACAGAAGCTAGGACAGTGCACTGGAGCTACTGTCAGGATATAGAGGTTTGAGAGCAATAGTGAGGGAAATAGCAGGGTTATGTAATTTCATAGGGAAATAGAAAAGGGGGATCCTTACAGAGGTAAATATAGAAGAAGTGGGAAGAGGGTAAAGGCATTGCAGGAACCAGGTGATCTGATATGGGAAATGGGAAAGGGGGGATCTCTGGGGAGGAAGAGGAAGTCAAATATGGTAGAAGCAGGCAGGGAGATGAAATAGCAATGAGATAACTGAAAAAAATCACAAAGAATCAAATTATAAGCTATTTACAAAACAAAACAGCAGCCCCAAAACCCTACAGGGCACAAAATGTAGAGTGTAAATATACATATAGTTTTAAGAGATTTTCCTCATCTAGGCTAACAGCTTTCTCTCCAGTAGTCAGAGACCACTTAAAAACCCCAACACCAGACATGAGAAGTTCTCTTTAGAGTTGTTGGCTAGGCTCTCTAAGAGACCACTCCCCAAACACACAGTCTGTTGTTGTGCTTGGTTGCCCCTGGCCCCCACCCCAAGAGGTGGAAGGTAATTCTGGATTGCTGAAGACACCATACGCATCAGAGACATGGTTCAGAGACCTCTGAGCTGGGACTGCCCCTTCCTGAGGGCTAGCTTTCATGGTCCTTATTCATGCCAAGGTAGCAGTGCTTTTACTGGATGTTGAAAGTGCAAAGGAGAATGTTAATTCAGCATTTTTTTCCCCAAACATAGTTAAGCGTCATGCTCCTCCTTCCCCCTGCAAGGTCTTTCAGGTAGTAGTGGTTTGTGGATGTTTTATGAGAACTATTTATGTGCACAGCACACATACTGTTTCTGTTTGCTTGCTTGTATGTGGTACCCAAGCTCTCAAGGCATGGGTCCTACTAGTGAGCTACATCCTAAGCCCAAACATCATTTCATGTGAACAGATTTGTAGCATCGAGCTCTGTCTGGCCTCTGTCACATTCTTACAGATATGTCTCTGAAGATTTGCAGATATGTTAACAGATGTTAGAGTGTTTCATTAACTAATGTTACTAATGAATCCCCCAAACTGCCCTTTAAAGATTTGCAATGTTAGATTCATATTGTAGACATTATTCTCACTTGGATTATTTCATTGTTCTGTTAGATTCAGAACTGGAAACCTGACTCTTAAATCCCTGATCATGGCCATTGTCTCCCGAAATAACAGGCCACTGATAATTTGCAGAATGCTTCCATGTTCAGGAAAACTTGCCCAAGTAGAGATTGATTTATTGTCTTCTTCACTGTATGTGCTCACATTAAGCAATCATTTTGCAGAGAACTATGTTGCTGGAGGAATTAAGTCAATTTTTGCTTTACAAGAAATCAAAAAGCTCCTTGGGCTGGCGAGATAGCTTACCAGTAAATGTGCTTGCTGTGTAAGCCTGGGAGCTGAGTTAGATCTCTGGAACTCAGGGTGAAAAGAAAGAATTGAATCCCCAAAGTTGTCCTGAGTTCTTCTACGTGTGTTGTAACATCGGTGTATCTTACATGTATAACGCAGACACACATGCATGCACACACACAGACACAGACACAGACACAGACACACACACACACACACACACACACACACAGACACACACACACACACACACACACACACAGATGTACACATCACCATCACGATCACCCTTCAGGCACTTGCAGTTCTGTCATTGGCCACTGGATGTCAGCAATGCTACAGAAGCATTGAATGTAGCTAGGGTAGACTTGAACATTTTTGAGCACGTAGACCTTCATGTAGTTCACTGTTTCCACGTGATCAATGCCAGGAAAACCTGATCCAGTGTGATATATAGAAGCAAGGTACAACTGGAATAGTGAAATTTCAAAAATAAGCCTTCTTAAAGGAGAACTGTAATGGTCCTGTTGGGTATTGTAAATGCCTCAGGTGCATTCGATACTGCTGTTATGTTCCTGGCATCCAGGTCTTTCTCTTTTTTATGGAAAGATGGATTGAACTTCAATTTAAGAATATCCAGTAATCCCTCTCAGGACATACTGTAACAGCTGGTATTTTTGTGTTGTAGTAAATCGGTTCCATACAACAGTCTGCAATAATTACGGCTGTATTCTGACAAATTCCAAAGCATTTTCAATCAATTTAGCCAAGGAAAATAACATTATTACACAAAAATTTAACCCAATTTGAAAGTTAAATCCAGCAACACTACTTTATTCCACAAAATGCTGTGCATTTTTCTAGTTAGGATTCTATTAAACTGTTTTTAAAAATTCGTACACTTGCACTATTCTAGGAGGAGAATTATGTTGTATAATATATTCTTTGAAGATTATTACTTTTTGATAAACATGCAGCCTGGGACATATTTAACCTTGACAGTTGGTTCATCCTGAAAAAAATGAGAAATGCTAATTTCTTTCATGTGTGGTAACACTGGCTTAAAAAATGTTTTGAAGTGGGATATCAGGTTTTTGTCAATATTCCTGCAATGAGTACTGTCCCACATTCTATTAAATTTTATGGTTTTTTGATAAAAGTATAAATTGTGTTATGTGACATATGTCGTTTATAAATGTGAAACACCATGAGTTCTTTAGGTGGTGAAAAGGTGGGGTTAGCAAGGAATGCATGTGTTTCTGTGTTTGTGGTGACTGGGCTAAGCAAATTCTGACTTCTCGTGGCCTAAAGAGCTGAGTTATGTGTACACAGATATGTGAAAAGTACCATATCTCCTTACATCATAAAAAGGTATTACCCCAATGGTAGAAGTACGTACGAATGCACTTTATATGCTTTCAATGGGTGTCTTAATTTCTTTCCTGTTAGAAAAATAAAAGTCTTCAAGGACCAGGAAGTGGGAGAGGATGGGTTGGTGAGCAGGGGAAGGGGGGAGGAATAGGAGTTTTTTTTTCGGAGGGGAGACCCGGAAAGGGGATATCATTTTAAATGTAAATAAAGAAAATATCTAATAAAGAAAAGAAAAAAAAAGTAAAACCCATTAAAAAAAGAAAAAGAAGAGTCTGTTAATGTATTCTTTAGATTATTGATGGTCCTTCTGGAGTTCTCTTTACTTTGAATTACTTCATCTATCCCCTTACTTTATATAAGGAATATTTTTATGTAGTTAAATCTTAATCCTGATTAGAATAATTTATGAGACCAAAGCAAAGTTTCCTTGTAAGATTTTTGGAGAAAAGGCAGTGTCTAAGCTGGGCATGAGTGAGGCCTGGCTCGCCCTCTCCTTTTTATTTTTAATTTTTAACTCAGTGAGTTATATTTTTGCTTGGAATTTAAATAACTGCCATGCTGTGTTTAATTAGCGCCTTTCTCTGTATGGGTGTGTAGTATGATCGGACTGTGTTTGCCTTTGTGATAATGGAAAGCAGATGGGAGGACAGCACAGCAGGTAGTCAAGTCCAGGAAAGTCTATTTGATGGTGGATTTTTTTTTTAAAATATCAGTTTTCACTTTGACAATTAAAATGCTAATTTAGAAGGCTTTACTGGAATTTTACAGCTGTATTTTTCTCAAGTAAAAGCTGGCAAGCTCGTTTGTCGTTATTCTGTAATATGAATCAGCAATTTAGAGTCTGTAGGAATTGAAGTGAATCATTTTCCAGTGTTTACAGTGTCTGTTTTTCTTGTTGCCTTTAATATATGTTAAAATATGCTTTTAAGTGACTGAGTTTGCTGTATGGCAAATTGGGGGAAAATGTACTAAAATGCTTTGTATAGTTATGATTTCAGCAAAAAATGTAAATGATATTTATTTTCCGTTGTTAATCTGCAGCGATCCAAATTTAAAACACATGGCGGGCTTGCTCTTAGGCGCTAGGCTGGGCGGATTGTAATCTCCCTGCTTTCTTGTATGTTTTAACTTTATAATTGTATTGCCGGAATTAAAGAAATAAACTACCACACAGCCAGCTTTTATCATTTGTTTACTCTGTGCAAGGCATGGCTTGACACATTTAATTATCGTGCAGTTCTGAGTTATTATCTTCATTTGCATATAAGGAAATTAAGGCTTAATAAGATTAAATTTGTTACCCAAGATCACAGAGCCGGCAGGATTAAAGGTAAAGGCCAAGTTGCCTTGCACAGCTTTTACATGATGCCTCCTACCATCGTGTAACCAAGCTTATTTTTTACTAAAAGAAGGTTTAGCTTGGATTGCTGGCATTTCTGTGAGTCGTATCAATGCCCTGCTTCTAGCTGAACAGTTTTGTCAAGGATATGCTCAGCCTGTGGTAGAGAACTTTGCAGCTGTTGTACTGGGATGAACTCTACAGAGCTGTAGCTTGCTAATAACTCCAAGACTCTCTGTTAGACATTGGGACATATAGCTAGAAATAGGATAAGAGAGGGAGGAAGTGGCTACACAGACTCTTCTGAGAGGTCAGGGTGCATCTGATCATGATAGTCCTTGACACATGCAGGAGCAGTATATTTTCAGTTAGAAATGACGTCGAAATCATTAAGTCTCCTGTTATCAGCCTGTCACTGCAGAAAAAATATTCTTTAGAAGAATTATGATTGCTCTAATATAGTGTTAAATATAAATTTTAAATTAGTTATAGGGTGTTTGATTTAGTGATACATATATATATTTATATAGATATATAAATGTTTAAATGTTACTTTTCTTCATAGGAAAGGCTTGTAGGACCACTCTTGGCGAAATACGGCTGCAGTCCATTAAGTTTCCTGGAGCTTCCTGAGACAAGAGAGTGGACGGCCACACATCCAAAGCCTGCATCATGCCAGCGCTGGCCACAGGATCAGCTTGCGACATGGGTATGAGAAGCCAAGGGGATGGCTTTCCTTATATTCTTGCATCAGTATTATTCCCAGTGACTGTGGCATTGCGCGTACAAATAAACCACATTTGTCTTTCTGTGATCAACATAAAATCAGTCCCAATCAGGTCTGAACTAGACAGCAGTGACCGTGGGGTCTTCAGACTGCTTCCTGCTCCAGGTGGCGCTGCCCATGCCTTTGCCTTGCTTTTGGAACAGCATTGTGCATTCAGTTGTTTAAAATGAAGTATTTGAGAATGTTCTGGCAAATACTGTCATACTCATCTGCACCACGGTCACTCTCTCAACAGCGGATGTGACATTTCTGCCATACTTGCTTCAGACCTCTTGCTTTCTATTCTATTTATCTGTTTTTATTCTCCTTTTCAGTCACCAGGGATAAAAAAGACTTGGAATTCCCTACACATCATTAAGAATTTATAACGGGAGGAGGGGATGAAAAGTGAATAAATAAATAATAATAATAAGCTATATTAAAACTAAACAATAGGCCATGGTATGGCTCAGTGGGTAAGTAAAGGAACTTGCTGACAACTCAGAAGACTTGAGTTCAATCTCTGGGACCTACTTGGTGGAAGGGGATCCACTTGTGAAAGTTATCCTTGGACTTTCACGCTCCCACATACACACCCGCTTCCCCTCACTCACGATAAATAATGAAACATTAGCAGCAACATCTGCACACTAAACACATCTCATTAACTGTAATAGTTAGAGGCCGATGGAATAAATGCATATTTCTTTTTTTTTCTTTTTCTATTTTTTTTTTTCGGTTTTTCGAGACATGGTTTCTCCGTGCAGCCCTGGCTGTCCTGGAACTCACTCTGTAGACCAGGCTGGCCTCGAACTCAGAAATCCACCTGCCTCTGCCTCCTAAGTGCTGGGGATTAAAGGCATGTGCCACCACTGCCCAGCACATGTTTCTTAAAGCACACACCATGTATATAAAATTTCCTTAGCACATCTTTGGCATCCTTGCAGTCAGTACCGTCTAAGTATAGAGTCCTAGATGCTTTTCAGAACTGTTCAGAATAAGGGAGACCGACTAGGGCTGAAATCCAGTACGTTTCATGAGTGTGAAGCACTGGATTTAATCCTCAATACAAAAGAGAAAAAAAAAAGAATGAGTGGGGTTAGGAAATAGGCTTTCCTTTTGCTTGTTTTGATTGGCTTGAGGCAGGGTTTTGCTCCATGTATCCTAGATTAGCTTTCAAGCTCACAGTCTTCCTGCCTCAGGTTCACGAGCGCTTGAATATTATGAGTGCCACTATACTCAGGCCATGCTGTAAAGTTTTAAGACTCATCAAAAGAAGTGGCAGCATAATGTCAATGAAAAGAGTGTCTGGTGTGTCACAATGGCCATGGCGTCCCTTATCTCAGGGACCACGTGACATACCCGAGGCATCTGACTCTCTGCCCACCCCTCCAACCATTCCAGTCACAGCATCACTGTTTCCAGTTTAAGCATCCTTAGTGTGTACCCTCTGCAAGTGCAGGCTGCTCCTCTTCCTCCCCATCCATCAGCAGATTTCCCCTCCTAGAGACATGGACTCGGATTAGTTTTTTGTTGTGAGGCAATTTTAGTTTTTTGTTAAATCCTGTTAAACTTTAATTTTTTCCCCCCTCAGGATGTTAACTGGAAAGTCAACTCCCTTGGAAAATTTTTTCTTTTTAGTTTTTATATAGTTTTGTATTTTGTTGTACTATGCAGAGTGAATAAGTGAGCTTCCTGTGGTGGCATGATAATTATAGTTAAAAATTTTCTATGTGTGAATATGCTGTTGTTGTATAGTATATTTTGTACTTCCCTACTCACCAAAATGGTGTTAGCTTAATTGATAGCAAAGTATTGGTAATGGCAATACAACTGAAAGGCTGACTGAAATATAGGTTTACAATTGAGAGCTGTCCGTCACAGATGGCTGGTATGGAATTTACAGAGAGCTTTCACATACAGCCAGGTCGCTTAGACCAGAAAGTTACTGACTTATGGCACCTGCTTTCTGGTGTTTTCTAGCCTGTGTGCTAGAAAGTTTGAGTCAGGCATGGAAGACATGCCTGTTCCCAGGTCACCGTGTGGTGTTTGCATCCAGTGTTTAGAGTTTATACTTAGAACTCTATACAGGTGCAGTTGATGCTCTTTTTTACTAATGTAATATTGCCTAGTAACATTGTTGATGTTATGTTGCCATTGAGTCTCCAAGAAAGCTAAGCTACGATGACACTGATGACACAGAAGGAAGGCTCCTGACATGCCTATTGCAGTCATTTGGGAAAACACTGTGTGATGCGTGATATACAAATGTGTATGTATGGGTGTGTACCATTATGTAGGTGTGGATGCCAGAGAAAGATGTGGACGTCCTGGTCTATCACTCTGTGCCCTTTGAAGTAGGGTCTCTCACCAAGCATGGGGCTAGGCTGTTGGGCAATCAGCAAGCAAGACTTATTCACCCTCCTGTCTGCCCACCCCCAACACCACTCACTCACATGCTTGTATACACATACACACACATACACACATGCACTCACACAGTCATATATCTACATGTCTAGCATGTTATGTTGGTGCCATAGATTCAAGCTTGGATCTTCATGCTTACACAGAGAGCACATTTACTCTTTGGTTTCTTTCCCCAGTCCTGGAAATGCTTTTATTAATTACCTTTTTAAATTAGTTACTTTTTTAGTTACATTTATTATTTTTTATAATCCAGTCACTGCCCCCTCCTAGTCTGCCCTTCCACAGTTCCTCATCCCATTCCCCTCACCCCCACCCCTATCTCCAAGAAGATGTTCCTCTCCCCGTAAGGCCCCCCTACTCCCTGGGGCCTCAAGTCTCTTGGAGGTTAGGCACATCTTCTCTTATTGAGGCCAGAGCAGGCAGTTCTCTGCTGTATATGTGTCGGGGGCCTCGGACCAGCTCATGTATGCTACCTGGCTAATGGTCCATGTTTGAGAGATCTCAGGGGTCCAGGTTAGTTGAGACTGCTGGTCTTCCTATGGGGTTGCCCTCCTCCTCAGTTTCTTCCATCCTTTCTCTAATTCAACTACAGGGGTTCTCAACTTCAGTCCAGTAGTTGGGTATAAG
>JADRCD010230853.1:0-21238 GCA_019843815.1 Montemys delectorum
CATACAGCATGACTTTAGAGTGATAACAAAAAGTGGAAGCTTCTATTCTAAAGCTCTTAAAGAGAAACTTCTGTTTTAAAGGTTAAGAAATTAGTGTTGATTAAAATGTCATAAAGTGAAAAGCTTGACATTGCAAACCATCACACCCGAACAAAATTTTATACTGCGTAATGTCTTGACAAGAAAAAAGCAGTAGTGTTAAGCAGGTCAGTGCAATCATTCTGCAAATCCTGGGGAGCTTACATTCTGTTAACAATAACTTGAAGCTATTTCAGATTTTTCATTTACTGATATTTTCAGGAGTGGACAATGAATATCACTCAGACCAATAGAATCTTCCAGATCAATCTGCAGAAGAATTGTAGGCATGTAATGTGTTTCTGCAGTACAACCAACTCAAGATATATTCTCAAATGCCACCCAATTCTGGGTGAATGTTACATCCCAAGAAGTTTATAATAGTCACCAAACTCAACTTTTCTCAACAGAACAATCTACTGACAGCAATTTATGAAACATAAGTCTCTAAACTACCAGCTCAAAATTCATTGTGAAGCTTTTGGTTTCAAAGATTTGAAGAGCTTCAATTCCTTTGACATGAAGAGAATGGTTCTTTAAACTGTGTAAAATATTTGTCTTCCTGAAATCTCAATAACTAAAGGTTAATTGAGTGTTGTATTGCAAATGTGTATACAGATACAAATATAGAGAAACACAGACATGGACACAAGGAAATAGATGCAGAGTTAAAAACTATTGTAAAACTATAAATATCCTAATGAAGTTTGTGTGTAGCTTTGTGTATTTTAGTCAGAGCAGGTCATAATTATGTGCAATGATTGAAGAAGTCTGACATGTAAACATTGGTAAATTTCTATATTTTACTCTCAAAGATGATTTCATTTAAATCTGTCATGAGAATCAAGATTACTGATACTCAGAAGCAAAAGTCTTTATGAAGTGACAAAGTGATTTTTACTGTCTCAAAATACCATGTTTTATTTTATAGAACATATTTTTTCACTTAAAATAGTAACCTTTTTACTCCAAAACTACAACTATATTTAATGGCTTTCCTTAAATAATAACTTAACTAAGCAGTCCTGTTCAGTCTTCTATCACTGCTGGCATTCTGAGATTAAGAAAATGAGTCCCCAGTATGGTTTAGACATTAAAATTTATCAATACTTTCACCGAGGAAGCAAGAGTAGTGTCATCCTGTTCTTAGATTGTAAATATATACCTAATTTTAAATTTACTAAAAATGTTTCATTTCTTTGCCATTTTTAAATCTATGAACTTCCTTATAGGCAAATTTTCTTTGATCAAATTTATAGAAGTAGTAAAAAATTACATATTTATCTTCACATAAAGGTTAGGAATATTTTAACAGCCAACTTTAAGTGACATTCTGTAATGATCCTTATAATTACCTACTCATAATTCTCATTCCATAGCTATCAGCTAAGAATCAATGTTTTCTACATAAATCTAAGCAAGGCATATCTTAGACTTGTGTGTAATTTAACCTGCAAATTGACAACATCTGGTACTTTAATGCAACATGATATGGCACTGATTGTAAGATCAAGGTTACAGTATTTGATACAGGCTCTTTATGCATAAAAAAGTAGCAATAATTAATTCATGACTGCAACTGACTACATTTTGATGCCCTTTGAACTTTGAAATGGAAAGATCTGTATTGTTCTCTTAATTGATTCACTGAACAAAACAAATGAACAATAGGCATTGGGTGAACATAAAACCAAAGATGCAAACCTTGTTCTCAGCATTATTTTTCATTAAATACAATTTTTTAAAAAATTAATTAGGCATTTTAGATAAAATGTATTATTTCCCTGCAAACCATTGATGTCTATCCTTAAACTAAGCTATTTGTTTATTGAAGGAAATTGAAAGACAGTGTAAGTATTGTAGAAACAGTTCATTATATGATTTAGGCATTTAAACATCAGGTTACTATGCATAAAGGTAGAAGTTAGCATGAAATGATTATATTTAAATTTGTCTAAATATTTATTAAAATTACCTAATTATAACAAAATGTTAACAGCTAATTCAAAAGACATGGTAATATAATGATGAATTTTGCTTTCTCATTAATGTTGTCAGTTAACAAGAAACTATTCAATGAGTACTCTTTGGTTTGGTATATTAAACATGATTAAACTTTCATTCTCACAGGATAAAACACACTTAACATATGTTTATCTTTAATAAGAATGTATATAAAGGGAAAGATTAAACCTGTAAGAAAATCAAAGTAATAGATATATAAAATCAACTTGGGTTTCCTCAGTTAAAATTCAGTATTTAGTTTAAGAAAACACAGTCACCATGTACTACTCTCATTAGGATATGTGAAATATATTTAAAATTTTTCCTAACAGATTTATTTTAATAAAATTCGTCCATAATTTAACAAATGTCATGATAATTAAATATAATATATTATTGAAGTATTTTAATGATATATTTTTTGAATATTCTAAACTCACAAAATTGTCTAATTCTTCTAATTGTACAAGAAAAAGCATAAGTTGTGTTACCAGGATCTATAATTCATGAAATGCCTTCAATAAGTCTCTCTTCTAAGTTTCTACTCAGTTAGAAAATGAGTTAATAGTATTTGCTTCTTATCTCATAAAACTATTCCTAAACTCATGGGATGAGTTTTTAAAAATATAAGTCTGTAGAAGAAAAGACTGGTGTCATTGATGTTTATAAATTGTTACTATAAAACCATCTGTGAATCTTCACTTACCTGATCTGAATTTCAAAATTAATCTCAGAAGTAAAAACTTTAATGCAGAATTTTCTTCTGGGTTAAAATGTCACCATCTAGGTCTAATATTTAGTGGTTTTGGAAAGGATCTATAACTGAATAAATTTCAGAACAGAAACTTTTGCAAGAGTCCCTCGATATTTTAAATAATATTAAATGCTCTGTACCCTCATGTTTGAATTTTGCCTACCACAAAGATGAGCTGTGTCACAGAAGGTGACATTAGCACTGGCGATGAATAGGTCATCTCCCATGTGACTGGCCTTTTAACTCCTTCTTCCTATCTTACCCTCTTTGTTCAGAAAGAGTAGCCATGCTTTTCTAACAAGGTCTTCATTTAAATCATTATAAGTCATAAGTCAAAAATCAATATTGGATCTTTATTGGAATATAGGTAAGATTCCAAGTAGCAAGAAACAAGAGTCTTTGTCAATAACTTGCATTTATGCTCTCAATCATTTAATCTTACCCTAAACCAATTAAATTTAATCATCAGCTAATTTTCCAAGAAAAAAATGATTACTTAATCCATACTGAGGTATATATGATCCAGTTATTTTTCACTGAGCAATTACCTGATGCAAAATAATAATATCAATCTTTAATTCTATAAACAATGTGTCAATGTACAGCCCATGAACACCTTAAGTTTATGATACTTCCACTTAACCATTACAAGTGACTATGATTTCACATGAGTGCTAGTCCCTAGAGAGTTGTAGTATAAAATAGGAAATTAATAATATTTTCTAAGGTCATAGAGTTTCTACAGTAATTACAAAAATGTATTGGCATGATCATAACAGGTAAAATATTTAATAATTCATTATGTAATACATGTTTTATATATTTTTCCATTTATGTAATTTCTAAATGCATCTCTATTATTTGCAGTTATGATTCTTTATATGCTCTTCTACTTTTTATTCTTTTAATGTTTTCTATTATTATCTGTGATAATGATAAATACTTTATTTAGATACTGTTACAGAATTATTATTCACACCTTCAATATTTCATGTTCCTCCTGATTAACAAAGAATAAAAGTGCATATTGGGGCCAAAGAGAAAAGATATACAGAGATATAAGTCAAGTTTTAAAACATGGAATGCTTAAAATATGTATATATTCTAACATACATAAAGATGAATAGCAAGAGATTATACAGTAAATAAAGTATATGTATGTATATGAATGTATGATTTTGTTCACTTGAAAAATGTGACTATTATTACTTATGAATTTGTGCAGCTCCATGGAGGAAGCAACAGTATTAACAGGTCAGATCCCCTGGAGCTTCCGAACACTGGACCACCAACCAAAGAGTACACTTGGAAGTACCCCATGGCTCTGGCCTCATATGTGGCAGAGGACGGCCTTGTTGGACGTAAGTGGGAGGAGAAGCCTTTGGGTCTGAGGGTGCTCTGTGACCCAGTGTAGGGGAATGCCAGGGTGGAAAGACAGGAATGGGTGGGTGGGTGGGGGAATACCCTCATAGAAATAGGGGGGATGGGATAGGGGATTTTGAAGGGGAAACCTGGAAAGGGGAAACATTGAAATTAAATAAAGAAAATATCCAATAAAAAATTACAAACTAAAAAAAGAATTATGTTCTTTTACTGTAAAATATTAGCAAGAGCATCAAGCCTATGCAATCATACTGTCATGACTATTATTTTTATTCACTGGTAGGGAATTGTACAATGTTACTTGGTTATATTTTTGTAGATGCCTATGCACCATAGAACTAGATATGTATTTATAAGTTAAGCATGTTTGATTTGCCAGCTCAGTGTTTTTTTCTAGTGGCACATGTGAGGGAGCAATGTCATTGTGAATGATAATAATAATAATAATAATAATAATAATAATAATAATCAACCAAACTTTCCTGATTATGCATGTGCTTACTGTACATAGGCTGAGTTAGAGCAGAGAGAATTTTTTGCATCCTGCCAAATATACACTTACATATGATTATACAAATTCAAGCAATATTAAACTCACCTTTTCATGCAGATTGAATGTCATTTCCAATGTACGTTATTTCCCCTTTAGAGTAATAATTAAATAATCTGTTTCTTTTTTTTAATTAATCAATATTTATAATTTTTAAAAGAATTCATGGATGGTTATAAGAATGCATTATTTAGTGAATCTTAAATAAACTCTCAGTTTGGAATACAGGAAGAACGACCCACAAACCACAAGAAACTTAAGAAGAAGGAAGACCAAAAGGTGGACATTTCAAATAATCTGTTTCAATTATACCTTTCATTAAATGTTTCCAAACTTTTATAGACCTAGTATTAATTAAAGAAGAAAATTAAAAGGTGTTTGATTCAGGTAATGCTAGAATGTTTGAATGGGAACAGAAGCTAAACTTTTCTACCTAAATATTGAAATTATTTAGTAATAATACTAAATTATACCTCAAGGGAACAAACATTTTGTGGCCAAAAACATGGTTGTCACTGGTCAAGTTGATAGCCAAGTAAACAAAACTGTCCTGACTTACTAAGCGAGTGTTCTTTTTACTTGTTAAAACAATGCTTTTAAAATTAAAATTAAAATTAAATAGCATATGTGTTCATTTGATATATATATAATGATAAGATAAATAAGATCTTTAGAATTAATTTTACTCTGGTGAGTACCTGTAATTAAATTCACTGTTCACACAAGAATGCAGGAAGGGAATGCATTGAGAAAGGAACCACCACTTGAGACTAAGGAATAATGGAGGAATCTAGAGAGTAAAAATAATAAAATTCTTTATAAAAATAAACAAAGTTCCACTTAGACTTGAGCTTTGTACAAGGAGAAAGGAATGGATTGATTTGCATTTTTCTACATGTTAACTGCCACATCAAACCAGAGTTGAGCCTCCACATCAAACCAGATACATTGAAACTAATAGAAAATAAAGTGGGGAAGAACCTCCAGCAAATAGACACAAGGGAAAATTTCCTGAAGAGAACGCCAATAGCTTCTGCTCTAAGATCAAGAATTGACAAATGGGACCTCACAAAGTTGCAAAGCTTCTGTAAGGCAAAAGACACTGTCAATAGGACAAAACAGCAACCAACAAATTGGGAAAAGATCTTTACCAACTCTATATCTGATAGAGGGCTAATATCCAATGTATACAAAGAACTCAAGAAGTTAGACTCCAGAGAACCAAATAACCCTATTAAAAATGGGGTACAGAGCTAAACAAGGAATTCTCAACTGATGAACACCAAATGGCTGAGAAGCACCTAAAGAAATGTTCAACATCCTTAGTCATCAGGGAAATGCAAATCAAAACAACTCTGAGATACAACCTCACACCAGTCAGACTGGCTAGGATAAAAGACTCAGGTGACAACAGATGCAGGAGAGTTGTGGAGAAAGAGGAAAACTACTTCATTGCTGATGGGATTGCAAACTGGTACAACCACTCTGGAAATCATTTTGACGGTTCCTCCGGAAATTGGACATAGTTCTACCAGAGGACCCATGTATACCACTCCTGGGCATATACCCAGAAGATGCTCCAACAAGTAGTAAGGACACATGCTCCACCATGTTCATAGCAGCCTTATTTATAATAGCCAGAAACTGGAAACAACCCAGATGTCCCTCGACAAAGGAATGGAAACAGAAAGTGTGGTATATCTACACAATGGAGTACTACTCAGCTATTAAAAACAATGAATTTATGAAATTCTTAGGGAAATGGATGGATCTGGAGAGTATCATCCTGAGTGAGGTAACCCAAACACAAAAGAACACACATGGTATGCATTCTCTGATAAGTGGTTATTAGCCCAGAAGTTTGCAATACAGGAAGAACAACCCACAAACCACAAGAAACTTAAGAAGAAGGAAGACCAAAAGGTGGACATTTCATTCCTTCTTAAAAGAGGGAACCAAATATCCACGGAAGGAATTGCAGAGATTAACTTAGGAGCAGAGACTGAAGGAAGGACAAGCCAGCCTAAATACAGCTATCTCCTGAGAGGCTCTGACAATACCTGGCTAATACAGATGTAGAGGCTCCCAGCCATTCATTGAACTGAGTACATGGTCCCCAATGAAGGAGTTAGAGAAAGGATCAAAGGAGCTGAAGGGTTTGCAGCCCCTTAGGACGAACAACAATATGAACTAACTACTATCCTCAGAGCTCCCAGGGACCCAACTACCAACCAAGGGCTATACATGGTGGGACAGATTGTTTTGGCAGCATTGTATAGTAGAGGATTGCAAATTTGATCATCAATAGGAGGAAAGGACCTCGGCCTTGTGAAGGTTTTGTGCCCCAGTGTAGGGGAATGCCAGGGCCAATAAGTGGGAGAGGGTGGGGTGACAAGCATGGGAAGGAGGGAGGCAACAGGGGTTTGTTCTTGTTGTTTTTGTTTGTTTGTTTGTTTATTTTTGGACGGGAACCTGGGATTGGGAAAATTTACATGTAAATAAAGAAAATATCTAATAAAAAATATTTTTCCTTAAAAAAATAAACGTTTTTAAACAATAAAAATGAAAAAAATAAGTTATTAACAATGAAAAAGAAGCTCAAACCCTGTCTTTATACAGTGGTACTTTAGTAGGGTAAGCAATACTTCCATCTATTAATTATACAAAGTGTTGTCCAGGATGACACCTGAACTTATCATTACAACACATTTGGAATGTGAGCAGCAGATAATGCTTCTCTCATACGTTTATGTTGATTACAATGCCTAATTCAGCTAGTAATCACTCAGCATCTACATTTTACTCCTTAGTAACAAAGGCAAAATGCTACAATGTGTGTAAGTTTACATGCTAAGGAACTAGCTAATATATAGTAACTGTGATCATGGGCATCCATGGCTATTAAGTAGTGATAGTAGAGACTTCTAAGTTGCAGAAGTGTCAGGAGGGCGCATTACCCTTGTTAACTCCTTTGTACAAGTGGCATGTGGCTTAATTGCCTTTGCTGTCCCTTTACTGATTTTTTTTTTCGTGTTGCTTAAACATTCTTCTCTGTATTTACAAATAATCATTAGAAACCTAATCTTAAATTTTAATTCAACATTTGTAGTGTCTTAGTCATTGTTCTTTTGCTATGAAAAGACATGAAGACCATCCATATCTGTATTTGTCAGGCTCTGGCAGAGCCTCCCAGGAGACAGCTATATCAGGCTCCTGTCAATAAGCATTTCTTGGAATCAGCAATAGTGTCTGGGTTTGGTGACTGCAATTGGGATGGATCCACAGGGTCCCCAATGGAAGAGATTTGCAACCCCATAGGAAGAATAACAATATCAACTGACCAGACCCCCTGAAAGCTCCCAGGGACTAAATCACCAACCAAAGAGTACTCATGGAGGGATCCATGGCTCCAGCTTCATATGTAGCAGAGGATTGCCTCGTTTAGTATCAATGGTAGGAGAGGCCCTTGGTCCTCTGAAGGCTCAATGCCTGATCCACAGGTAGAGACAGAGCCTAAACCTGGCATGAGCTTTGTAAACTTCAAACTCCAACCACAGTGGCCCATCTACTCTAACAAGGGCATAGCTGTTCCAACAAGGCCACATATCCTAAACCTTATGATCCTTGCAAATAGTGCCACTCCCTGCTGACTAAGCAGTCACAAATATGAGCATTTGTGTCCATTATTATGCAAAGTAATAACATAAACTACATGTATATACAGTAGCTCCTAAAGGTCAATAGTAACACAAAGAAAGTAAATATATATACAAACAGTATGCATTGATAGATATTGATAAATATATTTGTTCAATACATATACATAAATATCTCTTATAAAAATGTATCAAATATTGTATCAATAACATTTCTTTGGTGGTTTGAATGTTGTAGAGTAATACAGTTAAAATCTTGGTCACAGATTTGGTTCATGAAACTCTTAACAGTTTTAGAAAGTGTGACCTTGCTGAATAGGTTTGTGAGAAGGGCTGCCCTTGAGATTTACAAAGCCATAACCTTTACCAATAATTCCCTCTCAGCTTTGCTTGTGGATTGAGATGCACACTCGCAGCTACTAATACACCATTCCTGTCTGTCTCTCCACCGTAACGGTTGTGTGCTCACTCTCTGAAATATATGCTGTCAAAATTTTCATAAGTTACGTTGGTCATGTTGTTTTATGATAGGGTGTAAAATATAATTGAATAATTAAAAAACTTAATTATCCAATTATTCAATTATATTTGAATATTTAAATAGAGGAAACAACTATTTATTTGTATCATTTTTAACATAGAAGTAATAATTCCTTATTTTCATATTTTAAATTTTGTGCATTACTTTAGTAAAATATTCTTGTATCATTCCCTCCTCTTTTACCTCCAAGTTCTTCCATGCCTCTCCTCCTACCATTTCTTTCAAACTAATAGTACTTTATTGATTTTTATTTATTTTTACATCTTGTCATTTTATATTTTAGTTATTATTATTACTTATTGTTATGAGTAGAGGCTGAGGGGCTTAACCCCCGCTGGGAAGGAGGGCGACAGAGCTCCTTCGCTCAGGCACTCGAATTCTGGATTCCTTTGCTAGAAATTACTTCATGGGTGGTAAGAGAGGACTCAACACATTGTTTAGGGTTTGAATGCTTTATGTCAGTTTTCAATACAACTACACACTACATACAATACGTTATCAGAGTAAAGAGGATAAAGGCTAAGGCAATAATATAGCTAAACATTTCACTTTACTGCATATTACGGTTTCACTTTCCTGCCTATTAGAGTAAATACGACCTGACAGTGTCCCTTGGAGCAGGCTCAGCTATCTCTGAGGCAGGGCATGGTGTTCCCGGAAGCAAAAGCAGCTCAGCTATCTCTCGGCTGGTGTTGAACAGACTGTCAGCGAACTGGCTGACTGGACAGTTAGGTTTGACCTCAGAGTCTGAGCTTGACCTCGAAGAATGTTTTGCCTGTAGAGACTGTTTGACCACGGAGATTTCTTGCCCACAGTGACTCAGGTGGTCTCCGATGGTCTCGGGTCATTGTGTCAGTCGTGCCAGCACCAGCTGAAGCAGTGGCAGGGGCTGGAGTTGGAGGCTCTGGCTCAGAGGATCACTTCAGGCAGCCATTGCTACTGAGGCGGTGATGACACTTCGTCTCCATTCTGTCTTTTTAAGCTATTTTTGATGTCACTCTGGAGCCGGGTTCAGATAACCACTCGAGTCTGGTTATCTTCTCAAGTTGTTTACTTCTCTTATGGAAATTTTTCTGCACAAGTATATACTTCTAATTTTTCTCCTTTTGGCAAAATATCTTTATATTATTCTAGATAACTAATACATCAAAACAGCTCACTGCAAACAACTTCCAACTTCCAAACATTTCCTATTACAAGGTGGAGCAAGTCTTGCTACAGATCTGCTCTTTACACTTACATATCAAATAAATAGTAAAACTGCAACCAGCAGCTTTCATTTAGTTTTGCATACATGCACATATATATGTGTTTGTATGTGTGTGTGTGTGTGTGTGTATGTGTGTACACTTAAGGCTTACCACCTGGGGTTGTACTATATAGATTTCACATCTCTGGAGAATACTTCTACTCCACTCATCAGTCCAATATATATTTCAACAAGAGGTGCAAATGTATGTAATTTCCTCTGTCCATAGAGATTTGTCTACCAGTACTTTGTTCAGGACTTGTTTAGGCAGCTTATGATTTCATACATTTAGCTTCCATCTCCTGTCTAGAAGAGAGTTGGTAACTAATTCCTGGTTTTGTTTAATTGTACATGTGTATCATTGTGTAGAGGCTTGTAAAATGCCTTGGATTTTTCTGGAGATGAAACTACAGGCAGGTATACCCTCCCTGATGTTAAATAGAAGGGACCAATCTTGATTCATTTATAAGGTAAATATGTACTTTTAACTACTAAAGCATCTCTCCAGGCTCTCCAACTTTAATTAAAAATGTGCAACTAAGAACAATTTTTATTATTCTATTCTTCTCAATATCTATGACTTGGGTTATTCCTAATCCCTGCATTGTAATTGCTTGCAGTATACAGTCATTATGCAGGCTAGCACTGTGTCAGCCATATAATGGCAAAAATCCTCATGTACTATCTTGTTTGAGACAGGTATAATTAACCTTTGCAACTCAAACTTATTATGTTCTAAAACTTTATCCATGAGCAGAAGCAAGATAAAAATTTTCTATAGAAGCTAATTATGTTCTATTGTTTATACTTACTGTAATAATTATTGATTTATGAACACATGCACACAGGTTTCAGTGACAGCTGTATTATAAAGTACAGCAAGCTTCACTTGACAAAAATAAGCTGATTAATACATCAGTACGCACACTATGTTGATTTTTTTCATAACATTTGCCATAGTTTTAAAATCTTGCTAGTAAATTCTGATAAACATAAAAACATGTCTGGCTCAGTCCTGTAATACTTGCTACAGTGGAGGCTGAGGCAGAAGGATTATAGGTTCATAGCATGCTGTGCTATATCATGATTCAAGCCAACCTGAGCCACATATGAAGATCTCATTACCAGATAAAAAGTAATTGACAAGGACTGTGTTATGGCTTAGTTCTATCTTGCTCCTTTACTATGCTTAAGGTCCTGGGTGCCATACGAATTTTAGCAAAACAAGTAAATTTCACATACAAAACACAAACAAACACATACACACTCCCTACACACAATCACAAACAAACAAACAAACAAACAGAAATTGCAAGAAGATTGTAAGTGATAAGAAGACGACTACCAGATTGATCTCATTTAACGAGGAGTGACCATAAAGATAAAACAGACTGTTGCCATAAAACATGGATTCGTGTCATACAACATATGTTATTTGAACAGGCCAAAATGAGCTGAAAATAGATGAATTATGGAAAGATATTTGAAAACCCAAAACTTCAGAGAAACTCAGTTGATATTGACAGGGAGTAAAAGAAGTAAAGACAGATACTAAACAATGTTGAACTTGTGCAGAGCTAAGAGTTGGAGAGACAGGGAGCTCTCAGGAAAGTGGAGAGGAAGCTAAGATGGAACAACAGATGGATAGGAAGAAGAATCTGAGCCAGCATGGCTTTAAATAGGCATGGTATCGTAAAGCTTAAAATAATTGGGATAACTTCTCAAATCTAGGTGGGCAGCTTTTATCGTTATCAATTGGCTCTGAAATTATTTTATTGGAATTTTGTGAATTGAGAATTTATTGATACATAAATCTGAATTGCTAGTTATAAGCTTCAAGAGTTTTTTTTTTTTTTTTTTTTTTTTTTTTTTTTTCTACTAGGTTTCTGGGTGTTGTGGCGGCTGACCACAAGGTGGACCGTTGTTGCATGGCTGTGGCAGGGCAGCCGTCTGCCAAGGGAACTTGGGAACTCCGGCCCAGAGAGACATCCGAGTTCAGATCACCCAGCTGGAGACAATGCGTCCCACCAGTGCCCAGCAGTAGCATGGGAGCCTGCCTGTCCATTTTAATACTTTCCTCAACAAGGGTGGGTCATTTTGGAGGTTGAAGCCCAATAGCGATATAGCTGGCTCTTCCGGTAGATCTCTTTTTCCGAGGTGCCTCCAGATTGATTTCTAGTGTCTGTACCAGTTTGCAATCCCACCAGCAGTTGGACAAGTATTCCTCTCTCTCCACATCTTCACCAGCATTTGCTGTCACTTGAGTTTTTGATCTTTGCCATTCTGATTGGTGAGAGGCAGAATCTGAGGATCATCACTGATTTGCATTTCCCTAAGGACTAAGGACTATGAACATTTCTTTAAGTGCCTCTCCGTTCGAGATTCTTCTGTTATGAATCCCCTGTTTATCTGTTTCTCGTTTTTTAATTGGGTTATTTGGCTTTTTTTTTTTGAGATTAACTTCTTGAGTTCTTTATATATTTTGGATATTAGTTCTCTGTCAAAGGTAAGGTTAGTAAAGAGGTTTTTTTTTTTTTTGACTTTTTATTTATTTTTATTTATTATTATTTTTTTAAAATTAGGTATTTTCTTTATTTACATGTAAATTTCTCCTTTCCCAGTTTCCCCTCCAAAACACAAACAAACAAAAACAACAAGAACAAACTCCTGTTGCCTCCCCCATCCACATGCCTGCCACCCCACCCTCTCCCACTTATTGGCCCTGGCATTCCCCTACACTGGGGCACAGAACCTTCAGAGGGCTGAGGACCTCTCCTCCTATTGATGATCAGTAGCTTTGCAAAGAGTTTTTTTTTTTGTTTGTTTGTTTTTTTTTAACTTATTGACAATGTCTTTTTCCTTACAGATGGTTTTCAGTTTCAGGAGGTCCCATTTGATTGTTAATGTTGGAGCCTGAGGCGTTGTTGTTCTATTTAGGAAATTACCCCCTGTGCCAAAGAGTTTCAGGCTCTTTTCCACTTTATCTTCTTTTAGATTCAATGTATCTGGTTTTCTGTTGAGGTCTTTGATCCGCTTGGACTTGAGCTTTGTTCAAGGTGACAAATATGGATCTACTTTCATTTTTCTACATACAGACTGCAAGTTAGACCAGCAACATTTATTGAAAATTCTTTCTTTTTTCCATTGTATATTTTTGGCTTCTTTGTCTCTATCTGGAGCCTGCCTCCTGTGTCCCTGAATTGCTGTAGGTCTCCAGGGAGATCTGTAGAGCAGACTGTGGGGTCCTCAGAGGGGCAGGCAAGTTGATGATCTGCCCTGAAGGAAAACACAGGCTGAAAGGGAGGTGGAATTAGAACAGAGGGAATGGGTTACCTCTGCTGAGCTCCTTGGGGTTCCTAGATGCTGCGGTCATTTAGGAGAGTCCCTTACCTTTAGCCCTGGGTGCAGCAGATCTCTTGGGAGGCCTTCAGAATATGGGGACTTCTAAGGGGCAGACAAATATATATATATATACATATATATGTATATGTATATATTGAGAATTAGATATAGATAGATAGAGATATATAGATATATGCAATTTGATTTGATGTTTCTTATAAGTAACACAATCTAATTATATATGGGTTTGAGTTTAGATTGATTACATCAATTAGGGTTGACAGGCCTACACTTTATGGATGACAGCATTCCTTAGTAGCAATCTTGGGCTATGGAAGTTGGGAAGAGGAACTTAGCAATGAGATGCATTCAATGTTATCTGATTATGGAGGCAATGTTACCCGTGGCTTTAAGTCTCTACAGCTATGCCTTTCCCTCCGCGCTGGACTGGATCCTTGAACTGCCACCAAGAACAAACTCTTTCTCCTTTCAATTGTTTTTGTCAGGGTATTTCATTATAACAGAAAAGAAATTAAGATAAAAGTTGATACCAGGAATGGGGTCATTGGCATTATAAACCTGATCATATTGTTTTTGAATGTTTAAAATTGTTTTGTTGATAAAATATGTAAGAATTCAGTAGTTAAGGATGGAAAAGCCCTTGCTTATGTGAAGGACACCTTAGTGGATCATCTGGTCATAACTTGGAAGTCAGTAATTAAAAGAAAAAATTAAATGAAATGTATCACTATGTCCATATTTGAATGAATTCAATACAAAGTATTAAAAATCAGAAATGTTATTCTCATGCAAATGAGTTTTTAAAATGGTAAAATATTACTGTGGAATATTTTGAACTTCATTAAAGCTGTAAACTTTCACTGCCTGTAAGACTCAGACATACTTTATATTTTCCAAAAAGAAATTAGTTTAAAAGTGTTTTCAGTAGTGGTTGGTGAACATGTCTATGTAAATGTTTTATTGGCAACAGGCAAATTCTTTAACCACTAAAGTATCCCTGTCCACAGAAGAGAAAATCGGCAGCTTTTAATTCAAAATTATATTGTATAGATACAAAAGAGCTGTTGATATAAAAAAAAACAGAATTAATTTCAAATGTTATATGTATATAAACTCAATCACAGATATCATACTACATAGTTCCCAAGAAAAAAAGGTTTTGAATGAAAACAAATTTTAACCACAGTAACTATGTTATTGTCTGCCTCAAGTTGAGAAGGTAAAAAACATTTCTCAAAGTATTCATTAAATTGAGTATGATGGTAGTTTCATGCCTAAGTATGCACACATATGTGCTAAAGCATCAAAACTACTAGGAAAAATGTATGAAATTTATAGTTAGCCTAGTATTATTTCACAATAACTCTTGTCAACCTAATTTTTTTAAAGTTTTTATTTTTTCCTTTGATGGAAGTAGATTTTCTCATACAATGGATCCTGACTATAGTTCCCTTCTTGCTATTTCTCCAAGTGTCTCCCTCCACTACTGATCCAATCCCTTTCTATGTCTCATTAAAAAGAGAAGGCTTATTAGTGATAACAACCAAACATGACAAAATAATATATAATATGGTGAAGCAAAAGCTGTCATATCAAAGCTGGACAGAGCAACCCAACAGGAGGACAATAATACCACCAGCAGGCAATAGAGTTCGAAACCCATTTGTTATAGTGAGGGGTCCCACAAAAATAATAAGCTGAGCTGAGCCCTGGTAACTCTCTACTTCAGTTCTAGGAGTCAAGGGGAAGAGGCAGGCCGATCTTTGTGAGTTTGAGACCAGCTTGGACTACAGAGCTAGTTCCAAAATAGCCAGACCTACACAAAGAAACCCTGTCTCCAAAAAAAAAAAAAATAGTAAGCTTATAACTATAGTATATACAAAAAGGACTTGATGAACACTCATGTAGGCTCTGTGCTTGATAAATCAGTCTTTGTGAGTGTATATGCACATTTTTTTAGTTGATTTAGAGGCCATGTTCTACTGGTATACATTTCTTTACCTCTCCTGTGAGAGTCCCTGAGCAGTGTCAGGTATTTGTTCCCAAAACTTTGCAAGTAGGGTGGATTGAAGGTCAAAGAAATGTTCAACAACCTTAACCATTAGAAAAAATGCAAATCAAAAAATACTTTGAGATTCCACCTTACCCCTTTCAAAATGGTCAAGATCAATAATACAAGTGACAGATCATGCTGTTGAATATGTAAAGGAGTGCAAAAACACCTCCCTTACTGTTGGCAATGAAATCTTGTACAGACGATATAAAAATCAATATGGCAGTACCACAAAAAGTTGGAAATCAATCTATTCCAAAATTTAGCTACACCATTCTTATGCATATAACTAAGGGATCTTCCATTCTACAAGGATGCTTGATCTTCCATGTTTATTTCTGCTTTTTTCATAGTAGTAAGAGACTAAAACAATCTAGATGTTCCTCAACAGAAGAATGTATAAAGAAAAAGAGGTGCCTCCTACCCTGGCCAGATCAGCCACCAGATATGCCAATTTCTACAGCCTGCTTGACCCTAAGAGGTCCACAGTAATAAAAAACACAGGTGAGAATCTTGTCCAAATATCCATACCAGCTGGGACAGTTATGGAGCCCAGTTCCCCTAACCCCACCCCCTGATCTCCACTTTTCTTTCAGACTGCTTCCTACTTGGGCAAGATTACCAGGCAGCCTGATACTCTTCCACACCCCACAGACTATTTGCCTCCCAAGATGCTAACAGTAACCAGGAACAAACCCTGCCTGCTTTTCAGAAGGCTTGCAGTAACCAGGGCCACAGAAGACACAAGAGGCCCACACTAAACACGAAACAGCACTACCTGCCTCCAAGCAGGACTGCTTCTAGTCAGAGATACCCAGGTCAGTTAAACCAGAGATAACAAGAGACAAACTCAAGATCATAAGAAACAAAACCTAGTGTAATCCAGCACCAGCAAAAACTAGTTCTCCAACCACAGCATATACCAACATTCTTGAAAAACAAGATAATGACCTAAAATCCCATCACATGAAGATGATAGAGGACTTTAAAGAGAATATAAAGAATTCTCTTAAGGAGATACAAGAAAACACAGGAAAATAGGCAGAAGCCCATAAAAAAGAAACAAATATATCCCTTAAAGAAATACAGGAAAATAAAACAAAACAGGGTGATGGAATTGATCAAAATGGTCCAAGAAATAAAAATGGAAACAAAAACAATAAAGAAAACACAAAGGGAAGCATTCCTGGAGATAGACGACAACGTAGGAAAGAGATCAGGAGCTACAGATGCAAGCTTCACCAAGAGAATACAAGAGATAGAAGAGAGAATTTCAGGCATAGACAGTACTATAGAAAATATTGACACATTAGTCAAAGAAAGTAAAAAGTATAAAATTCTCTTAACCCAAAATATTCAAGAAATTCAAACACTATGAAAAGATCAAACCTAAGAATAATAGGAATAGAAGAGGATGAAGAATCCTAGCCCAAAGGACCAGAAAACATCTTCAACAAAATCATAGAAGAAAATATTTCTAGCCTAAAGAAAGGGATGGCCATAAATGTACAAGAAGCCTACAGAACACTAAGTGGATTGGACCAGAAAAAAAAAATCCTCTTGTCACACAACAATCCAAACACCAAAAGAACAGAAGAAAGAAAGTATATTACCAGCTGGAGGGTAAAAGGCCAAGTAACATAAAGGCAGACCTATCAGAATTACACCAGAATTCTCAGCACAGACTTCAAAAGCCAGAAGATGCTGGACAGATGTCATCCAGACCCTGAGAAAACACAAATGCCAGCCCAAGATATAATACCGAGCAAATCTCTCAATCACTATAGATGGAGAAACCAATATATTCCATGGCAAAGCAAAATTTAAATAATATCTTTCTACTAATCCATCCCTACAGACAATACTGGAATGAATTCTCTAATACAAGGAGGGTAACTACATCAAACAACCAAACAAACGAACAAAGAAACAAACACCATAAGTAACTAAATAGGTCACAACAAACCAAAAAAAAAGAATCACACACACATAATACCACCTAGCCAACAAAACTAACAGGAACTAACAATAATCTGTCTTTAATATCACTAGACATAATTCCCCAATAAAAAGACCGGCTACCAGACTGGATACAAAATCAGGAGTGAACATTTTGCTTTATGTCTTCAATGACAAAGACAGACAATATATCAATGCAAAAGGCTGAAATTTTTTCCAAGTACATGGTAACAAGAAACAAGCAGGAGTTGCCATCCTAATATCTAATAAACTTTCAACCAAAAGTTATCAAACAAGTTTGGGAAGGACAATTCATATTCTTCAAAGAAAAACTACAAGAAGAGGACATCTCAATTCTGAACATCTATGCCCCAAATGCAAGAGCAACCACATTTACAAGAGAAACATTCCTGAAGCCCAAAACACAATTTGAAACTCACACATTAATAGGGGAAGATTTCAACATCCCCCTCTCACCAGTGGATAGGTCATTGAAATGGAAAATCAATAGAGACACACTAAAACTAATAGGAGTTATGAACCAACTGGATTTAACAGATACCTAAAGAATATTCCACCCCAAAAGAAGAGAATATACCTTCTTCTTAGCACATTGTGGAACCATCTCCAAAATTGACTATATAGTCAGACATAAAACAAGCTTCAACAGATACAAGATTGAAATAATTCCAGGCATTCTATCAGATTACCATGGAATAAGGCAAGACTTCAATAAAAACAAAAACAACAGAAAGCACACATACTCATAGAAACAAACAAATCTCTGCTGAACAATAACTTGAAAAAATATGAAATAAAAGACTTTATAGATTTCAAAGAAAATGTTGATTCATCATACATAAATTTATGTGACCCAAGAAAACCAGTGTTTAGAGCAAAATTCATAGCACTAATTGCCTTCATATAGTAATTGGATAGATCCATATTAGCAAATTAACAGCAGCTCGAGAACAGAAAGAAGCAAATATACCCAAGAAGAGTAGAGATCAGGAAATAGTAAAATTCAGAGCTGAAATAAGCCAGTTAGAAACAAAGAGAACAATACCAAGAAACAACAAACCAAGAGCTTGTTCTTTGAGAAAATTAACAAGATAGATAAACCTTTAAGAAAAATAACTAAATGGCACAGAGATAGTATATAAATTAACACAATCAGAAATGAAAATGGAGAGATAACAACATAAACTGAGGAAATTCTGAAATTATCAGACTATATTACAAAAGGCTATACTCAACAAAACTGAGAATCTAGATAAAATGAATGATTTTCTAGATGGATACCAAGTACCAATGTTAAATTGGGATCTAAGCAATTTCTTAACCCCTAAGAAGCAATCAGTGTCAGTAAAGGTCTCCCAACCAAAACCAAAACAAAACAACAACAACAACAAACCCCAAAACAAACAAACAAACAGAAAACACAGGGCTAGATGGCAAATGGTTTTAGTGCAGAATTCTAATAGATGTTCAAAGAAGAGCTAAGATCAATACTGCTTGAACTATTCCACAAAATACAAATGGAAGGAAGAGTATCTACTTCATTCTATGAAAGCACAATCACACTGATACCTAAACCACAAAAAAACCCAACAAAGAAAGAGAACTTCGGACCAATCTCTCCTATGAATATCAATGGAAAAATACTCAATTTTTGCAAATTAAGTCCAAGAACACGTGAAAACCATCATTTACCACAATTAAGTAAGCTTCATCCCAAAGATGCAGGGATGGTTCAGTATATGAAAATCCATCAATATAATATACTATATAAACAAACTCAAGGAAAGAAGCTACATGATCATCTCATTAGATATTGAAAACTCCTTTGACAAAATACAAAACCTCTTCATGTTGGAGAGATCAGAAATACATGGCATATACCTAATAAAAACATAATAAGACATAATAAAAGCAATACATAGTAAACAGCCAACATCAAATTAAATGGAGAGATACTTGAAATAATCTCACTACATTCTGGGGCTGCAAAAGGTTACCCACTCTCTCTCTATAGATTCAATTTAATTCTTGAAGTTCTAACTAGAGCAATTAAACAACAAAAGTAAATCAAGTGGATATAACTTAGAAAGGAAGGCATCAAAGTATCACTACTTGTCAATGATATGACAGTATGCATTAGGGATGTCTAAATTTCCACCAGAGAACTCCTACAGCTGATAAACAACTTCAGCAAGTAGCAGCAGAGAAAATTAACTCAAACAAATCAGTAGCCTCCCTTTACACAATTGATATACAGGCTGAGAAAGAAATTAGGGAAACATCAATGTTCATAATAGCTACAAATAATATAAAGTATATTGGTACAACTCTTACCAAGCTAATGAAAGATCTGTATGAAAAGAACTTCAAATCTCTGAAAAAAGAAATGAAGAAGACCTCAGAAGATGAAAGCACCCCCCTCCCCATGCTCAGGGATAGGTAGAATTAACAAAGTGAAAATGGCCATCTTACTGGAAGAAATCTATGGATTCAATGCAATCACCATCAAAATTCCAACACAATTCTTCAGAGACATGGAAACAGCAATTCTCAACTTCATATATAAAAAAACAAAAAACCCAGGATAACCAAAACAATTCTCAACATAAATAAGTTCCAGGGTAATCACCATCTCTAACCTGAAACTGTTCTACAAAACAATAGTGATGAAATCTGCATGATATCAGTACAGAAACAGACATTTTGATCAATGGAATAGAATCAAAGACCGAGAAGTAAACCCACACACCTATGGACACTTGATCTTTGACAATGAAGGAAAAAAAATACAGTAGAAAAAAAAGAAAGAGTCTTCAATAAATGATGCTGATCTAAATTGGCTGTCTGTATGTAGGAGAATGAAAATAGATCCATATTTATCACCCTCAAAAAAAGCTCATGTACAAGTGGATCAAGGACATCAACATAAAACCAGATACACCGAATCTAACAGAAGAGAAAGTGGGAAAGAGCCTCTAACACACTGGCACAGGGTGAAATTTCCTGTACAAAACATCAATGATTCAGGCTCTAAGATCAACAATTGAAAAATGGGACCTCATGAAACTGAAAAGCTTCTGTAAGGCAAAGGACACAGTCAGTAGGACAAATCAGCAACCTACAGACTGGGAAAAAATTCTTCACTAACCCAACATTTGACAGAGGGCTAATATCCAAAATGTATAAAGAACTCATGAAGTTAGACTCAAAACAAACAAACAAACAAACAAACCAAAATTACTCAAATAAAAAATGAAGTATAGAGCTAAACAAATAATTTACAATAGAAATATACTGAGTGGCTGAGAAGAAACTTAAAGAAATGTTCAAAGTCCCTAGTGATCAGAGAAATACAAATCAAAGTGACCCTGAGATTCCATCTTATATCAATTAGAATGGCTAAGGTTAAAAACTCAAGTGAGAGCGCATGTGTGTGAGGATTTGGAGAAAGGGGAACACTTGTCCATTGGTGGTGGAATTACAAGCTGGTACAACCATTTTGGAAATCAATCTGGTAGTTCTTGAGAAAATTTTAAATAGTTCTTACTGAAGACCCATGCCTCCACTGCCGGGAGCCATTGCCTTAACCATAGCCTTGTGGAAATTTACTAGCTTACACATACAGCC
>JADRCD010230854.1:0-48863 GCA_019843815.1 Montemys delectorum
AAAAATAAAAAAAGCTCCCTGAAGCAAGTCCATCCCTGAAATAAAAGTGAATCCAGGTCTCCTGTCTCTCTCCTGTGTGAGTAATCTTCCCACCACTAATTTATAAAAGAAAATATAAGTCACCATTGAAGAAAAATTAAAGCCAGAGTCTTTGGTCAAAGACCTTAGGCAATGACAAGGAAACTTCTATGTGGTAATAGAAGCTATTGTCTCTGCTTTAAAAAACCCATACTACACAAACTCTGTTGGCTTGTGTCTTAGTCACTCTTCTGTTGCTGTGAAAGGTACCATGACCAAGGTCATTCTTAAATGAAAGCATTTAACTGGGGCCTTGCTTACAATTTCTGAGGCTTAGTCTATTATCATCATGGGGAGAATGGCAGCAAGCAGTGGTAGACTTAGAGCCAGAAAAGCAGTTGAGAGCTACATCCTGATCTGTAGGCAGAGAAAGGTGGTGATGTGGAAGCTTCTGGATGGGTGGACATGTGCCTTGGCCTGGCCTACATGGGCTTTTGAAACCTCAAATCCTACTTCCAGTGACATACTTCTTCCAACAATGCCACATCTATTCCAACAAGGCCATATCTCCAAATCCTTCTAATCCTTTCAAACAGTGCTACTTCCTGGTGGTAAAACATTCAAATATATGAACCTATAGGAGCCATTCTTGTTCATCCACCACATCTTGTCTACATATAAGGGACTAGATGTACTTGCCCATGACCCTTGGAAATGAATTTAAAGACCTAATGACAACAGAAGGTTAAAGAAGGCATGAATTCCCCGTGACACATCTCCCCTTTCTGCATTACAACAGTAACTTACTCTATATGCTTCAGGGATACCATCTGGGTAATGCTGCAGAAGAGGCAGACGCCATAGCTTATTATATGATACGTTGTAACTTGAGACACTCTTTTCCAGGGATGATAAATACTGTACATACATGCTTACCCTTCCCTCACACCACAGCAGATATGCTTAGCTGGTCATATCCTTCATCTAGTGCCACGCCTCTATACAAGAAGCTTAATACAGCACATTAGGGTGTCATTGGTCACTAATTCAAGTTTGATTAGTTTGAAATTCATTTATGCCTCACATCAGAGTTATTAGAAGTGATCCAAATGCTTCCAGCTGGAATCACTAGTATAGTCACCATGGGCTGAACATTTGTAATGTTAAGTGTCATACAGCTGGATGGGTGGACATGTAACATCCATTCAGTTGTCTGTAATGCCCTTCAAGGAAAAAAATTTCACTTCATATAGTTCTTAAACATTTATCAGATTTATACCTAGGAGCTAAGGGATGTATACATTTTGTTAATAATTAATGGTATCTTTATAAAGAAATACATTTTCAAATGTTTACTGGGAAGAAATGAAATTGACTAGTATATTGATCTTATAGCCAGCTAAACTATCACAGGTTAATTATTTCCTAGTCTGAACATTCAAAGAGTCAAGATAGAGTTAGGAAATAGAAATTGCTATGCATTACTGAGATACCCTTTCATTCAGTTCAAAAGTATTCACTGAGCACCAATTGCCTGCCAGCCACTTCTCCAGGTCTGTGTAGGGACAAAAGCAAGATTATACATCAGATATGGTTAAGTGCTTGAAGAAAAATAGACAGGGGTAAGAAGGGTGATTTCTTATGTGAGGCCAAGCTCTGGTAATGTGACATCTCAGCAGAGACCTGAGGCAAGCGAGGGCTTATCAGAAGAAACCATTGGTACAGTAGCTTTTTATTCATATTCAAGGACAGGAAAGAGCTCTTGTCTTGAGCAGCAACTAGCAGTAAATGGTAGAAAATGAACCCAGAAGGATGGGTGCAAGAGTGAGGCTTAGGCAGATCCCGCAAGGCCTTATCCATTTCCCATAACATTTTTCTGTGTGAGAAGATGCAGATGCTAAAAGGTCTTACCAACTGGACTAAGGGTTTTGCTTCCCTCCAAATAATAGAGTCTAACAGGGGTTCTGTAAACTGAAGTAACATTCTGAGCAGCGTTTTCAAAGACTCACCCTAGCTTCTGTATGGAGATCAGACTACTGGGGCACAAGAGCCACAGCAGGGTCTAGTGGTGATTCTACCCCAATATACAAGCTACAGGGACGGCTCCTATCCACGATAACGATGCAGATGGTGAAGCTGGATGCTTTTCAAGGGGAAGGCCAATTATTCTGGTGTGCAGTGTTATAAGAGTTGAACAAAGAAGAGGATCAAGATGGCTCCAGTGGTTTTGGTTGACTTACTGAGAAAAGGAAAACAAAGAATTATCATTTAAAGGTGCTGTAAAATGTGTCAGGAAAGGGCAGGTATATCAAGAGGTCAATTTTATAGCTGTTAAATGTGAATGTTCACTACATATGTTGCCTCGATAAAAAAAAATTGACCATAAACAACTTGAAAGAAGGGATTTATTTTGTTTACAACCTAGGTTACATTCCATCATTGAGTTCTGCAGGGACTCAAGCAGAAACTTGAAGGCAGGCCTGGTTGCTATTCTACACAGCATTACTTCTAAGCAAGCAACTGATTCACAGTCATGTAGGAATGATGTTTGCTCATCTGCACAGGCTATGGTTAGTTAGCTTTCTGATATAGTTCAAGACTGCTTGCTCAGGTGTCTTAGTGCTGTGAAGAGATTTCATGACCACAGCAACTCTTACAAAAAAATACATTTAATTGGGACTTGGTTACAGTTTTAGAGGTTTAGTCCATTATCATCCTTGTAGGAAGCATGACAGCATGCATGCAGGCATAGTGCTGGAGAAGGAGCTGAGAGTTCTATATGGATCTGCATGCAGCAGGAAGAGGAAGAACCACTGACCCTGGCTTGGGCTTTTGAAACCTGAAGTCCCCCAACTAAACACTTCCTCCAACAAAGAGCTATACACCCAATCCAACAAGGCCACACCTATTATTTCTCAAGCAGTGCCACTCCCTAATGACTAAACATTCAAATATATGAGCCCATGGGGGCCATTCTTACTCAAACCACCATGGTGTTACCCAGTGGGCTGGGCCATCCTGTATCCAATAAAAAAATTAAAAAAAAATACCCTAAAGACATACCTATAGGCCAGTCTGATCCAGACCACTGTTCAATTGATCTAGACAGTTTTTCAATTAACTTTCTCCTCTTTGAGTTAAAGCTAACCAAAAACATGTATATGTTACATGTTGATTTCTTAGGGGTAGCTTTTGAAAGATGAACATAATCAAATTACCACAATAACTGATAACTTCATCATAACTGAATAATTAACTACATTGTTTGAAAAGATCCAATTAAGTTAAAATTTAATTTAAGTGAATGTTCTCAAAGAGACCATTATATCTACAAATATTAAAAATTTAAAGTAAGCTACTCTAAATTATATAAAAATGGAGACAATTATAAAATCTCTGTGGTACATTAAGTGAACCACCCAAGGAAATCCATCTTTATACTTTTATGCAAACCTCTGTTAAGAACATTTAACCTTAAGAAAAACAACTGCCAAAAAACTTTCCTGATAGCTTTGCAAGGGATCCTCCCAGCCTCAGCTGAAGGCCTTTCAGAGTAGACTTGAAAATCCAGAATTGAACAGATACACATCCTTTTGAATAGCCTGTTCTCACATTGAATAAGAAATTTCCTCAATTTTTTTTTTACTTTTTCTTTTTTTCAAGGCAGGGTTTCTCTGTGTAGCCCTAGCTGTTCTGAGCTCACTCTGTGGACCAGGCTGGCCTCAGAAATCTGCCTCCTGCCTCCCAAGTGCTGGGATTAAAGGTGTGTACCACCACTGCCCAGCTTTCTCAATTATTTGATAGTAAATGTTTTAAGAAAAGTTCAGACATAGTAGTGCATGCCTTTAATCTCAGCATTTGGGAGGCAGAGACAAGAGAATCTCTGTGAGCTCAAGGCAGCCCAGTCTACATAGTGAGTTTCAGGACAACCACAGCTGTCTAATAGACTTTGTCTCAATCCCCCCACCCCTAAAAAAAAAAAAAGTTCACTCTTAGTGCAGTCACATTGCTTAACTGTGCAGGTATTTACCTGCATAAAAATCTTCATGGTCTCAGAAAGATTCTTGATGTTATATGGTCTGTCATTGTGCACTGCAAATAGCTTGAAGATGGTGGACTTACTTTCTCTGAGATTTAGCACTTCTTCTTGTTTTAGGATTACAGGTCTTGGCGACCATTGAAAAGATCCCATTTGAGAGTGCTTTCAGAAGGCCAAATGCCGACTTCACCACCAACAATTTCACCACCCAGTACTGGAATGCCGTCAGCCACCGGGCTCCTGCCGTCATCTATGACTTCTATCTGCGGCTTACTGGAAGGAAACCCAGGTGAGAAATTGAGGCAATGGTTTTAATATTGTCAGTGCATGGAAGCCAAAGTCCTTAATCCTCTGTGCAGCTAGGGGTTAAAGAAGATAAATGCTTCTGTCACACACACATATACACACACATTCACACAAATGCATATACATACACACATAAGACACATACATATTTACACAATCATACAAACACACACACATAAAGACACAACGATGACACTAGCCTCACTCACTGCTTGTTGTATGGCCATCCTGTGGCAAGAACTAATGATAGTCCTATTTCCATTTTCATACTTCATGGCTAACATTTCTGCCATTGGAAGGGACACTAAGGGCAGAATCTGCATAGTCTAACACAGTGGTTCTCAACCTGTGGGGCACACTAGAGAGTCACAATCCGTAACAGCAGCCAAACTGCAGTTACGAACTAACAACAAAATAACTTTATGATACAGCATGGACTGCATTAAAAAATTGGGCATTAGGACCAGGTGGTGGTGGCACACACCTTTAATCCCAGCACTTGGGAGGCAGAGGCAGGCGGATTTCTGAGTTCGAGGCCAGCCTGGTCTACAGAGTGAGTTCCAGGACAGCCAGGGCTAGGCAGAGAAACCCTGTCTACAAAAACAAAAAAGATTGGACATTAGGAAAGTTGAGAACTACTGGTCTAACAGGAAGTGACTAACAGGAAGTGACTAACAGGAAGTGACTAACAGGAAGTGACCAAGGAAGGAAGTACAGAAAGCCATCTCACAGCCCCTACTACAAACTAGGTTCACTGACTGACACGTAGAGTGATGAAAAAAAAAAAAATAAACAGAGGGACAAGGTGCCAAGCAAAGCCAGCTGTCACCACCCAGCAGCGACAAAGTACATCTTCTGCTACCTCCACAACACATTTAACAGGAAGAGATTCCTGGAAGCTCAGTCTGAACAGGAATAGGACTGGCCTCTGAGCAGCCCCTTTCTGATACATCCAGCACTTCCAGGACTTACACAGACAACAACAGCAACACAAAGGCCACATGGCTCACCTACCTTCTCTTACCCACATAAGGAAGCATTATGATTGTGTGGAAAAGGTCTATGTGAATTTTCCTCAGTATAGGTGGGAGAAGAAAAACACAAGAAGAAATTCTAGGTGCCTGGATAAAGCAAAGTTTGATGAATAAAAGAGAAACAGAAAACAAACAAAAAAATCAAAACACATTTTGTTTGGAAAAAACTAAACCATACTGGATTGGACAATTGTTTTGTTTCTGTGATATAATTATTTTAAATAATCTTTAATTTTTTTTACATTTATTTATTGTGTATATACTATCATCACACAGGAACGGAAATCAGAAGGCCCCTTGTAGGAAGATTGGTTTTCTCTACCATGTGTTTTCTAAAAGCAGATTGAACCCATAGTTAGACTTGGCAGCAAGCACCTTTACCCACTGAGCCATCCTTTACTTGCCCCAAAATAATCCTTTTATGGCTTTTTATAAGGCCAGTCACTGTAGGATCTGACATCGTGAAGTTGGGAACCAGGATTAAAATCTTGGCTTCACTAATTTAGCCATTAGTCATAAATAAAGTTTCTTTCTAAATTCTAACTCTTCTATAAAAAGGGGATAGAAAACATGTATTTGACATAAGTGTATAGAATAATCACTGTTGTGACTAAGTTCTAAGTTTTTATTTACATGCTTTATGTTTTATGTACAAAAGGCCTCTAAGAATATCATTTTTGTTGTTTTTCTAAAAATTAATACTCCTTGGACAGTGACACACTGTACAACTACTGTTCCTATACTATTTAAATCTACTTCTCAAACAAGATATTTCCCATGAAATTCTCTCAATAGTGAATGGGAACTTGAACAAAGAATAAGACCAAATTTCCAGAGCATCACAATTTGTAACAGAATTGACTATATACTCCAGTACCAAGCTGAGCTTAACCACACTCAAAGACCTACCTGGAGCATTTTCTTTGTGACATGAAAAGCCAGTATGAGTAAACTCTGGCTATTTCACAGTCCTAAGAGGTTTCTAGAGAAGAGCTGGTTCATGTTCTGACCATGGGCACTCCATTGTAAGCAAAGGACACAGAGTAGTGGGACTACAAGAGAAGTTCTCTGGGGTTGGTCAGAACTAAGTTGGAGTTTAAATGCTGACACTCTTAAACTTATGAACCACATTCAGAAAAATGCAGGCAAAGAGCTACCTACAAGGCTGTTATGAAAATCAGCAGTTAGCCTTCTCTAGAAGTGTCAGCACTGCATAACAGAGTACTTATGAATATTAAGTTTTTCTTAAGTCTGAATTACAACCAGCCTCTGTTTCATCAAATAATACAATGCTGCCTGAAGTTTTTCTAAGACTGAGGTCCTATTTTTGTTTTACAAATTTAAGAACATGCAATAAAAAGAACTTAGCTTTCTAAAGATCTGACTCAAAATTAAAAACAAAAACTGTAATCCCTTCAAGCAAGTAATAACTAGCTTAGTTCTGCAATGTCTGAAAAGAGAGAGGTGGGTGCTTGGGAGGATGTAAATGTCTGATAGGTGCTGTTAGGTTCATTCTCTATTTAAGAGAATTAAAGTGAAAAGTGAGGAAAAGAAATAAGAATTCTAACTTCCACAAAAATTTATAAACCCTTCTAGTACTTACCACAAGTAGATTTTAGTGAGAGTGCACAATTTGTTAGATTTATTGCTAGGACTCACTTACATGAAGGAAGGTATAAGGTACTTTATAAAAGATAAACACAAAGCTTGATTGTAGAAATTACTATTATTGTAAACTAGCCAAAAGAGAGAAGTGATCCAGGAGCTCAAAAAATAATTGAGAATTTGGAGGAAAGATAGATACATTTTTTGTTTTGTTCTTTAAAGACAGATTTACTGGACTTAACTAAATAGTCCAGGCTGATCTTCCTGCCTTGGTGTCCCCAGTGCTGGTGTCATGGCCATGAGCCCATCACCACGTGTACTTCCTTAATGATACTCAGCCACCCTCCCCTGTGCAGGAAGAGGCAGTGGGCAGGAAGCACGGCATCAGATCCTAACTGGTCTTTCCCTCAGGATGCTGAAGCTCATGAACCGGCTGCTAAGAACCATTTCCATGCTGGAGTATTTCATCAACCACAGTTGGGAATGGAGCACAAACAATACAGAGATGCTTCTGTCAGAGCTCAGTCCTGAAGACCAGAGAGTAAGTATGGCAACTCAGAATTAATGTGACTAGATAATAGGGGAGTGTTAGGTATACAGACAGGATTTGTTTTTTCCTAAGAAAGCCATACAATAATGTCATCACTCACAGGAAGTAAGTTCAGTGCAGCTAAGAGACCTAGTCTGTGGATTGTGATTGGACCTTCACTGCTGCTGGTAACAGTGGCAGGGAAGCACCTGAAGATCACTGGCCAGCAGTTCTAGCTATATTGACATATTGATGAGCTCCATGAGCTCTGGGTGCCCACAATGGACAAGGTGACTGCCTAGCAGTCCAATGCTGGAAGCCTCTGTCTCTTGCCTTGCAGGTATTCAACTTTGATGTGCGTCAGTTGAACTGGCTCGAGTACATTGAAAATTACGTTTTGGGGGTTAAGAAGTATCTACTAAAGGAGGATCTGGCTGATATCCCCAAAGCAAAGCAACACTTAAAAAGGTAGGCACACGCCGCGCCGGGCGGTGGTGGCGCACGCCTTTAATCCCAGCACTCGGGAGGCAGAGGCAGGCGGATCTCTGAGTTCGAGGCCAGCCTGGTCTACATACCAGGTGAGTTCCAGGACAGCCAGAGCTACACAGAGAAACCCTGTCTTGAAAAACCAAAAAAAAAAAAAAAGGTAGGCACACTCAATATCTATCTGTGAGGTGCTGCTGCTGACTTTATACTAGAATGTGTATGGATTAAATCACTCAGCATTTATGCAGCAACTATTATGAGGCTGATTCATGGAAACAAATACTGGAGCCAGGACCGAGCCCGCCCAGGTTTGTTTGTTCTTGTGCACCTTACCACGGTATTGCCTTAGGAATACCCAAAGGGCAGATCATGCTATATAACTTGGAAAATCACATAACTGCTCTCCAGTTCCTGCAGCTCCTACTTATTTTAGTCAAAATTCCTGACAAATAAGTTAGATGATTTGGGTCATGATTCCTGCAAAACTAAGTCTGTAGTACAGATGGTAAAAATGGAAAGACAGACCGATAAAAGGAAGAAAACTTGAAAAGCAGGCTTCAAAGTTCACTATCTACCCTCCAGCCATTAAGACAGTGATCATTTTAAACTGTTTGTGCATGGTGTGTGTTGCATGTCATAGTGCCTGTGGAGGTCAGGGGACAGCTTTGTGGAGTCAAATTCCCTTCTTTGACCCTTACATGGGTTCCAGCTAAAGTTCCAGGCTTGCTCCAAAAAGTGTACTTATCCACTTAGCAGTCTCACTGGTCACAGAGGGTTTTCAATACTGAAAAAGACCAGAGTGGATTCTGAAAATATTACTTTCATCCATGAATCATAATTGCAAAAGAGCTTCAGAGAAGTAGGGGGAAGAGTAACAAGCTTCGAAAATATGAGGGAACCCTGGTTATTCAAGAATAGGAAATGAAAGACATAAAAACACAAGAGCACCAAGACATGCCATGGGCTCTGAGAACTTGGTATTTGCTGGTCACAAACAAGAACCCTTTTATGCTTTGGGTAACACAGCTGGATGCAAGTGCTATCTTAACTGTGCTTTTGTCTCTGTCCCTCAGGCTCCGGAACATTCACTACCTCTTTAACACTGCCCTGTTTCTTATCATCTGGCGCCTCCTCATTGCAAGGTCTCAGATGGCTCGGAACATCTGGTTCTTCATTGTGAGCTTCTGTTACAAGTTCATCTCCTACTTCCGGGCCTCCAGCACACTCAAGGTCTAAGAACATTACACCAGCCTATCATCTGGAACCTCAGATACCTCTAAGGCAGTAAACTGGGTCTTAAGCTAGAAAGTAACAAGAAGCACACTCAAGCTTCCAGTCGAAGTTGCCATTCCATCTTCTTCCCTATTCTTCAGTGTGTGTGTGTGTGTGTGTGTGTGTGTGTGTGTGTGTGTGTGTGCGCAAGTGTGAACATGCTTGGTGTTTTCGTTTTTGTTTTTTGTTCAGTGAGGAAAGTCAGCCTCTAACTGCATACATTTACAAAAATATAACTTCCAGATTATACCCTGACACCACCACTCCGCACTATCACACATGAAGTATGAAAGCACTCCTTTTCCTTTATTTAGCTTTCCTTCCCAACAAAACTAATTTCAGCTCACTGAGGATGGAAGAACACATGGCAGAAGCCTAAGCAGGCTAGAGAAAGTCGGCATCAAGCAGGGAAGCATGCTCAGAACCAAGGCAAGAGCTTCCAACCATTGTGAACTGTGCAAAGCTCAACCTCCTCACAATACAGCACAAGTAGCCTTCTGTGTTAAACACTACAGTCCTGGTTCAGTTGAGGGGAAGTAGGCTCATGCCTATCCTGTCTCTCACCTCTGTCCACAACTTAATCCTAAAAGGAACAAACGGTGTAGATAAGTACACACCAAATAAGAACGTAATCATACTTGCACCAGGGAGTCTTGTGTACTTCATTTATAACATGATTTGGACATCCCTTATTCTGCATTTTTAAACATTGTCCTGAAAGCTTCAAGTCCCCTTCTTATTTAATGATGTTGCCAAAGCCCTTCTACTTAAGTATTTCACTCAGGCCTCAGTCAGAAAGGATGATGGGGAGGGAAACGTTCCTAGACTAGAACCATGGAAATCCTCCTGACCTTTGCCAATGAGGAAAGCAAAACTTCAAATAAAATGTTAAGTTCTAGTTTCTGTCTTCATGTGTGCATGGGAGGAGCACACTCCTGATCACCCGAGGCCCTTGTACCTCAGTCATCCCAGCCACACACATTAGTTTATAATGTACAGAGGTCAAGAAAACAGAGTCAAAAGTTTTTGCTTAAGCATTTTAAATACAAATAAAAACCTTTAAACACTCACAAATTCTCATACTCATAAGCTGGCACCCAGTTTTGCTCATATTTAAGATGAGGGCATACTGGACTGCAGGATCTCTGCATGGGAACTACAATAAAATATTCAAATAAAAGTAATGTCCACACAAATCACTGAAAACTACACACGAGCAGTTAACATGTGTATGCTTACATTCTGTGGCTGAAGTGTGGCCAGTACTGAGGTCTCCTCAGAATCATGAGGAACATGTTGGGAGAATCCTTTCTGGAACAGTTTCTGCAAATTTGATTAAGGTCAGTTTAACTACTGTCCAGGCAGAAAACTCAACTCTGAAATAAAGCATCTGTGGGTTTCCCCATGTGAGACATCTGCAAGACTTCTGAGTTCTATGACAGACACCAGCTAAGGATACAGTGATAGGAAGAGACTAACAGGACAGTTCTAAAGATTTACTACCTTTGACCATTGTTTCATCAATCCAAAAACTCCAGTGACTGAGTTTGAGCTTCGGATTAAATAAAACTCTGAATTACTAACTCCTGTCTTCAGTGTTATTTAACTGCTGACCAGTTCCCACAACCTGTCTTCAGAGAAAAAAAAAAAAAAAAAAAGACAATCCTCTCAAAATTCTCAATCAAATAAAATCACAGGAATAACTATTAAAGGAACATATATACAAGCTACAGAACACTGATTCCACTTTTTCCTGCAATATCACTGGGCCATGTTTGAGTATTCTGTGGGATCTGACACATGGCACAAGTTTATCTTGCAATGTGTGAACAGAAAAAGTAGGTAACTATATGAATGAAGTCCCCACCACTGAAATATCCACACTAGGACCAGTTAACCACACAAGTCCTAATACATACACAATGGGAAAAACATCTACTTGGGTGAAGTTAAAATAATAAAAGTACATGCTTGAAAACAAGTCCTGGCAAAAGGGAGGGTTGAACATAACCACAGTGTCTTTTATACATGTGGGAAAATGCCAACAAGAACCATTATGTTTTATGCTATTAATATATGCTAATGAAAATGTACTAAGAGGAAGTCTTGATAACACGTACCATGATACTAGATACCATGATCAGAGAGCCACTAAGGCAAGGAATACCAATACACACCTCAGAAAAGCACTTCTCATACTTCTGCATTCGTCGAGTATTTCTAACTCATTTAAATACTTTAGAATAATGAGGTAGAAAACTTCCAAATAGTATTTGTCTTAGTCACTGCTCTATTGATATAAAGCATGACTGATAACCAAGACAACTCTCCAAGTATTTAATGCTTCCTTTTCTGCTTATAGTTTCAGATGCTTACTCTTTTATCATCAGAGCAGGGAACATGGTGCAGGAGTTGTAGAAGCTACAACCTGATCTGGAGGCAGAGAGGGGGAGAGGGCCTGGAATAGGCTTTTGAAACCTCAAAGCCCACCACCACTAATATACTTCTTCCAACAAGACCATACCCTCTAATCTCTTTGAACAGTTCTACTCCCTGGCAACTTAGCATTCAAATATGAGCCTATTGGGACCACTCTTACTCAAACCACATTACTATAACACACTGAACATAAAAATTTAATCATCAGTAACTTTTAAAGTTCACCGTGCTCACACGGCTACCTTTCTGGAACTATGGCTCTGCCATCTTGGGACACTAAAAAGCAGTGTTGGTCTCCCATGTCCAGAGAAGTGTTTAAAAGGGGAAAAAAAAGGCACTGCCTACATCAGCTTTAAAAACATAGTTAAACATTGTTTACCTGGAGTTGAGCTTAAGCAGAACCATGTCTTCTGACATGGAACATTTTTAGCATCTTCCTATTTTATCTGAAATACTGAGTCCTATGGTCGGAGACGTGGGGTAGAATAACATGGGTCAATTCTAGGGGAAAAAAAAAAACTTTAATAAAAAGCAGAGCTGGAGGCAGGGACTTCTTAGTGGCACAGCACTTGCTGACAATATATTCAGGGCCCCAAATTCAACACCCAAACTGACAAGAAAAAACTTACAGCTATCCAAGGAACCTTGTACAGACCTGAAAAACACATCTAAAGAATTTCCACAGCATTACCAGTGACAAATGCAGGCCTATTTGGCATCCAACCTATATTTAAGGGATCTCCCTATGCATTATGAGTTCTTTTAAGGTACTATACAAAAGTGCAAGGATTAACTTTGGAATATTAGGAGACCCCCCAACCACATAAGTGTTTACTGACTATAATATTGTCAACTGTTTACAGGCCCACTCATACAAACTGCTGGGTGTTGTATGTATCAGATGTTCATGTTTTCACATAAGGTCTCTCACTGAACCTGGAACTTGTTGATTCAGCAGACTAGATGAACAACAAGCCCAGGGATGCTCCTGTCTCTGGTTCCCCAGTTTTGTCAAGGGATGCATGCCACACCAGCCTCTACCATTAACTCTGGCAGTGTTATAAAGGGTTTGAAAGTTTAACAAGAAAAGAAACTGCTAGATTAAATGGCACATGCATTTGAAAGACTGTAAATTACGTTTTAAATGACAAATTCTTTTGATAATGAAATAGACAGCTTCTCTCTATCTGGTAAGAAATTATGAGAAATGTGTCCATTATTCATCTAAGTTGAGAACAAGTGGATCTGCAATTCTAATATTGAGCCAGGCTATTGCAGAGGTAGACTAAACAGGCTATCTCAGGAGGTAGACAGTCAAGTGTTTGAACACCTGACAATAATTTATTCACCTGTTACTTACTCATCTTTATAGGCCAAGGTATACAAATACAAACATAGTATAAAAACATTTGAAGTAAAGGTGTCAGACTTAAAATATTAGGATTGGAAAACACACACACACACACACACACACTTTTAAAAGACTGGATTAAACAGACACTTGGGTATCGTGTCTCCGAGGACCCATAGGCATAGGGGAAAGCTGTGTAGCTGGCAGGTCAGTGAGAAATTTCTGGCCTGGAAGGGAAAGCCTAAGCCGCAAGTTGACTTCATCACCCAAACAGATGGTTAGCATTTTCATTCTTTTACTGACAAAAAGTGTCCCTGACTATTTGAAAATCAAAGTCTTAACTTTTAAAATGGCTATCAACGGCAAAGAAAAGTTTACTTTAAACAAATTCCCGTAGAGTCAATTTTAATGGAAAAGATACATCTCAATAAAATATTAATGTGGCATTTAGAAAACATTGAAATAATTTAAAGTAATCTTAAATCTTTTAAAAAACATTGTAATACTGAAAATAACTCTAAATCAGTATTTTCTTCCCTGAAAACTGACTGAATTCCCTAGCAAGTAGACCTGAAGAGCAACATTCAGTCTCAAGTGACTAGTTCTTGCTAACAAAATTCTGGAGAGATGTTCTGTTTCTAGACCAACTATAAAATTTAAGGGAAATTTGAAACAAAATGAAAACAAATGAAACAAAAACCTCAGAAAAGATTCATTATTTGAAATTTCCTGGATTCATTTAGAAATTTTAAAACATTATAATAGTATTTAGTATTAGTCACTTAACTTCTTGACTCTTAATACTTCATACCTTAACCAAAATGTCTTATTTTCTACAAAATGCCATTTTTCATACACTTTACTGCTGAATGATTTGCCACCATCTCCTCCTTCCCTGACGGCTTACCCTCTTCCAAGAAAGCCTTTTTTTTTTTTAATTCTCAAAAACATTCACTTGAAACACTGACTTGTGACAGGCCACACTCTAAGCCACCACTGTCAATGTAGTCCTGTGTCTGACAGGGACCGAAACTCAGTCTTCTCACAATGACACAGAGGGAAATGAGGCTGGCACACATACTTGGCAGTCTCTAATAGCACCTGACAGGGCTCCTTCAAGTCACTGTAGCCTCACCAGCCGTGTGCAGAGCCAGAGGGCAGCACCCTGTCCAGTGTTCTGGCCGCACCTAGGCTGCTTCAGGCCTGACAGTCTCGTATGGACACTGCCTCGCCCGTCTCAGTTAGTTCTCCAGTTTCCCACTCCTCACAAGCATACAACACTCAACTTTTCCCATCACATCTTATAAATTGTTTATCTTTTAAAACATTTATGCTTTCTTCTCCTGTAGTGTCCCTTATTCAAGCTGTGAGTCACACCTGTACACATCATAGCACGTATACACCTGGCCTTGGGAAATTTCACTTTAGTCTTCTAAGGCTCAACCTTCAACAGTCAGGAAAGTCAGCAACTGGAGTTCAAAGGAAAGCAGTGGCCTGCATCAGAACCCCAAACTGGGTAACACCATCTTGTCATATGGCTTAACAGTAATATGGCTGTAACACAGGGCCAGTCCCTGTTTCCTTTATTAACCATGTGAGCTGATTACAGTTTTTTAAAGTCTAGACTAGTTTTCCATAGGTTTTACACATTTTATTCTGACATCTTTAAAAACAAAGGACGCACACATTTGCATTTATCAATGCCCTTTTCTTTGAATATGGGTTCCCATCCATCCTCTAGGTTCTGCTTTCCATACTGTGTGCTGGGAGGGCATCAGAAGTGCTGTCTTCACCTGGCACTGTTGGCTGGGCTGACTCTCCATTAGCTGCATAGTTTCTTCTAGGACATTTGTAACAGATACAACAGATACAAGACGACTGCACTTTGTTGTTTTCCTTGGCTGTTTTTTCTTTTTTAAATAAGTATGTTTCCGGGTTCTCAAACTTTCTCTTTCTTTGAATATATTGCACAACATTTTATTATTAGAAAAGGCTTTAAATGTCTCAGGCAAAAAGTTCTTCTCCACCCATGAGGTGCTAATGTGTGTTGTTCTCTAAAAGAGGTAAGTGGTTGTCTGTGTGGCCATCCGCAAAGGGGACCTGAAGGGAAAGAAGACGAGACCAGAGTGTTAGCTCCACTCTTGGCGTAGTCTCTGATCACAAGGCTTTACAGGGAGCAATCCTTTCTATTCAGACATAACGACAACACCACCACCACCACTTAAGACAAGCACTACTACAGTACCACTTACAGAATGGACGGGCTTGTAGGATCCAAGTCTGAAACGACAGCAAATTATTTCCACTATAAATTTTCCAATTCCATGTAACATGCCTGGAATAAATAAGTTCAAGTTTTTCATTAAATTGCCTTTGCAATTGCTATATGAGAATAAGAAGCTGCACCAACTCTAGAGAATTAGACCACAGAAGGGAGGAAGCCAAGCCATCTGTGGCTGCTTCTGAGGCTAAAGGCACTCTCAGGGTTACATTTTAAAACAAATGCTTCATCACGATCATAATCCACACACATAACACACATCTGATATAACCTATCTAAGACTTTCTTACATAATTCTGTAAATAATAGATTTAAATAAAAAAGCAAAAGAACTGTGAAAGAAAAGGGGTTCACTTATACTGGAAATATGAATGAAAACAAGAAGGGGCTCCAAGAACACAACCATCTAGCTTGGAGTAACCAAGGGCTGAAGATGGAGCTCCCAAAAAAATTCTAGAATTTTGAACAAAACCCAAAAGCATTACTGATTTAATCAAAACACCACAACACATGACTTCATATAGTGTATAGGGAAAGGAATTTCAATTGATCTGTGATGCTTCCTGGGCATTTTCTCATTTAACTCTACAACACACTTACAAACCAGATAATTACATTTCCAAAAAGGGAGGTGAACTATCTAAGGACCACCAAATCAATGGTGGAACACAGATTCTATTTTAGCTGAGTCTGATTAATACACAGGATCTGTGTAGCTTACCACATAATCTTCCTTACATTACTGATTCCTGTGAATTGGATGTACTTACAGGATATGAAATATATTTCAAAACTTTAGAATTCAAAGAAGTTCCAAATATTAAAACATGAAAATGTGACTATTTCTCGTGTCTAAAAGAGGCATCATTTTATGTTTTGTTTGTTGATTGGTTGGTTCTGGGCCTTGAAAAAGTAAGAGCCACACTACGCACGGCATACTCCATCAGTGAACTATCTTCACAAGATAAAGTAATAAACACTATTAGAAATCAGATATCAGAACCTGACAGCTAGTGCCTGTAAGCCCAGTGAGAGCTACACAGTAAGAGCTTACCTCAAAACAAAACAAATAAAAGGAAATTAGGCAAAGAAATGAATGTTAACCTGTTGTTGAAAAGATTCCTCCAATAATACCACAGAGTCTTACAAAAAACTGCCAGAAAGGCATGTGTTCCTCAGTGACTGTCACCATGAGAGAACTGAGATCGTATTTCATAAATATTCCAGAGACGCCGTGGCTGCCTGCAGCATGGTTGATGATGCGTTCCTGAGAGGAAGGGAAAAGAAACATGTGGTATGGCTCCTAAAATGCACTCCTTACCAAGCTACAGTGTCCCACATAGGACATCCCCCTTTCCATTGGATGAACTGCCCTGGACCATACAGAAGCTCTTCAGAGACAAATACCAGTGTCCTCGCTGGGGTTAGAGATGTTGCTGGGCACATCTGTAATCCTGCACTAGGAAGGAAAAGCTAGAGGGCTGTGCATTCAGAGCAAGGTACTACTTAAACAAAACAAAACAAAACAAACAAACAAAAAACCCAGAACCCAGAACTAAACCATTCTTAACTCTGTGGAAATGGCCATCGTAGACATGCCAGTTTTTTCATGAGCTTAGAACTAATCAAGGAATAAAAACCAAGTTTACATTGTGACATGCTTTGTGTGCACTTCTTCATCATTTTATTTCTAAGTTAAAATTAAACTGTAAGAATTAGGAACACGTACAGTACGGTCAACCCCCGACCCCTACTATTAACAGGGAAAACCTTACATATGCGCCACCAATCAAGTTCCCAACAGTTAATTCATTCAGAAACTATCAAGTGCTCAGTATCACGTTGAAGACATGAAAACCCTGTGATAATATACCAAGCTACTTTGGGGATCAGGGCATCCAACAACATTGGAGAAGATTAAGAATGATTAAACTGGGCCTCCAAAACTGAGAGTAGCAACTCCTCGCTCACCCTACACTGTAAAATTCAATAAATGATTAATACTTTATTCACCTTTATCAACACTCCTTACATATGGATTTTTTTTTTTGATTTTGCTATTTTCAGATTTGTCCTGGAGATAATCTCACATTCAGACATGTCCTTTTTTCTTAGTCATATGTCCTTCCACTGAGTTAATTTATAATCTAAGCTGTTCCTAGTCTTCTGACATTGCAACAACACAATAAACCTCACACACACACACACACACACACACACACACACACACAGCATTTTTCTGGTTTTCCCACTATTATCTTGGAAAGAGGTTTCTACTACAGAGATAACTGTAACAGAAGCAATGCATACACCAGTTTGAAAATGTAGCCAAACATTTCTCAGAGACTATGGCACTTAGCATCCCATAGCAATTCTACAAACATATACATCTGCTTGCTTTGTCACAAAGTCTAGCTAAACCTATTCTGTGTTTCTCAGGTGCTTGTCAATATAGCTGGTGAGAAATACCTTCCTATCCTTAATAGAAACGTTGAGAAGTATAACATATATAGTTCCTGTGTAGAATGAATGAACACACACACACACACACACACACAAAGTTTTTGCTCCTTGAATGATTTGAAAGTTAGACACTTAATATTTACCCTCTGAAATAACATCTAATTCAAAAGAATAAGGAGAACCCCATTCTCACTAAAGCCCTAGTGAGAATCAACTACAGCACTATCACATGAAGAAGAGCCAAGTGGAAAGCTTTCATATGCCCCAGAATTCACCTGTAGTGAAGTTGTGTATTACAACCTCAAACTCAATCTATAGTAAGAAAATACAACCCAGAGCAGAAGACACTGTCAAACCTGCTCTTCACCTCTATGCTACTGCCAAGAGTCATCCACCTCGAAGCTGGAAAGCACAGTTCCAGTCAGACTGGTGCACTGACTGAGGGACAGGCTGAGAGCAGGGAGCACTAACATTCAGGGAGGAAGACTTACTAACAGAAAAGAAACCAGAAAACCTGTAGCAGATTACAAGATACCTCTATTAATACAGGAGATTACAAATGGAAATTCATAAAGTAACTTCTGCTATCATAATTTGTAATAACACATTTCTAACATTTAAAAAAATTTTCTTTCCCTCTACAACACACATACTAATACCCATTTCTGATATGTTCTTTGCTTAAAATGTTAATTCATTTCAAAACTTCCACAAAATTTTAAATGGAGAGTGTGATGGTTTGAATATGCTTGGCCAAGGAATGGCACTATTAGAAGTTGTGGCCTTGTTGGAGAAAGTGTGTCACTATGAGGGTTGGCTTGGAGACCCTCCTCCTAGCTGCCTGGAAGTCAGTCTTCTCCTGTTTACCTTTGGAACAAGATGTAGACCTCTCAGCTCCTCCAGCACCATTCTGCCATGCTTCCTGCCATGATGATTAAGGACTGACCCTCAGAACCTCTACGCTAGCCCCAGTTAAATGGATGTCCTTTGTAAGAGTTGCTTACTCAGTGTCTCTTCACAGCAGTGTGACTAACACAGAAGTTGGTACTAGGAGGAAGTATTGCTATGATAGGCCGGACTATGTTTTTGTTTGAAGGAATGTGGATTGGGGACTTTAGATGTGGAAAGCCTGGCCATCCTAGTAGAAACACGGACGACATTGGTACTGAGGGTATGTTTTTGTGAACAATGTGGCTGCTTTTTGCCCTTGTCCAAAGAGTCCTACCTGAGGCCAAGGTAAAGAGATTTCTATTATTAATGCAACAAAGAAAGTCTCAAAAAAGCCCAGCATAGACTTTGTCCTCTGGTTTACTCTCTAGAAGAATGTTTTGATCAAATGTAGCAAATACTAGATGTATGGTTCAAAGAATAAAGGGCATCAGGAAGTGAACTAGAGCTGAATCGTGTTCAAGAAGATAAATTAGGGGAGTGGTGACCTTGGGGCAAGATCCCACCCAGATAAGCTTATTGTTTATGTGTTTGCAGTTGAACATGGGATAGTTAAACATTGTTGTGTATTACTATGAACTGGCTATTGTTTTCATTTGGACTTTTAATCTGGAATGAACTACAATCTACAAACTATAATGGAGGGCACTTATTGATCCAGATCTTGAGGCTGGAAGACAGAGGCTTCTCACCTGGAACTTGAGGAATAGTGGCCAGGGAAAAGCTGGAGTCCAGGCATCCTAATAGATGCCTTTAATCCTAGAAGAGGCAAGCAGTTCTCTGAGTTCAAGGCCAGCCTAGTACAGAGCAAGTTCCAAGTAGAGAAAAGCTGAAGTCCAGGTGTGGTGGACCAAAGCTTTAATCCCAGTATTCAGGAGATAGGCATGCAGATCTCTGAGTTCAAAGTCAGTCTACAGTTTCTGAGCTGAGGACAGGGAAGAAGTTGGAAAACAGAAAGCTAGTGATAATGTAATTAAAAGGGAAGGCTGGTGGTTCGGGGGAGGCAAGTTCCAGTCCCATCAAGCAGCAAAACTTGGCAGCTTCCGCCATTTTGCTATGGCTTTAGGGTCAAGCACAGAAGAGACTACTGGGACAATTGATATTGGTTAGCTGGAGTTAAGAAGTTAGTGATGAGCCGGGCGGTGGTGGCGCACGCCTTTAATCCCAGCACTTGGGAGGCAGAGGCAGGCGGATTTCTGAGTTCGAGGCCAGCCTGGTCTACAGAGTGAGCTCCAGGACAGCCAGGGAAACCCTGTCTCGAAAAACCAAAAAAAAAAAAAAAGAAGAAGTTAGTGATGATTAAGAAGAGACCAGCATCGTTGAGATGAAATACTTCTTCTGAGAAGTATTCTCAGAAGAGGTATTTCATGAGAGCACAAAGAAGCTGTGTTCCAGAGATAACCAAGGTTTTAACTTGTGCTGAAGCTGTACTTGGCAATGTGTAAGAATCTCCCCGGTGGTGCTGGTTTTGAAGGCATGAAGTGGTCATGGAGAGCAGCTGAGGCTTAGTATTGTGAGAGGCCAGGGAAGGCCATTGGTGAAGGTGCAGCCTCAGTTGCAGTTGATGGCCCAGGACTGAAGGGGTCATGCAAAGAGGTTGAGGCTTGGCACCATGAAGAAAGCCTAGGAGAGGCCATTGGTGAAGCCTAATTGCAGCAGAAGATTCTGGCAAATTGGAGATGCCAGTACCATGGGATGATCACCAAGATCAGTAGCAGCAGTAGAGTGGAGTGAACCAGAGTCTAGAGTGCTACAGAGGGTAGAGGTAGAGATGTAACCCAAGCCCTTTAGAGGAGCCCAGAGATAATGTGTGGATCCCAGACACTGGAACAGGAAGGTATAAAGCTGAAGTTGCCTTGGCTACCCCAAGATATTAGAGATGTCAGAGCTGTGGGATACCTGCTGAGGAAAGCTGCTAAGAGGGAGTAGAACCAGTCCAAGAGAAAGGCATTTGTTGCAGTCAACATAGATAGAAGGAGTTGGAGCTATAGAGTACTTTTACATCAGACAGAGAGATACAGCATTTGGAGTTTGCCCAGCTGGTTTATGGTCTTGCTTTGGTCCTATATGTTCTCACTATTTTGGAATGGCAAAGGATATCCTATAATATCAGAGGTATGTGACCTGCTTCTTAATTTTGATTTTATAAGGGATTACAGTTAAGTGATTGGATGAATCTCAGAAGGGATTTTAAACTTTGGACTTTTAACATTGTTGAGACTGCTATAGACGATGGAACTTTTGAAGCTGGAAAATGCATTTTGTGTTATGGTATGGCTAGGTATGGCCCCCATAGACTCATGTGTTTAAACAAGCCAGGGAGTGGAATATGGTAGCTTGTATGTGTTTGGCCAGGGAGGGCACTATTAGGAGGAAGTGTGTCACTCTGAGCCTGGAGACCTCCAGTTGCCTGAAGCCAGTCTTGGTGCCTTCAGAAGAAGATGCACAACTCTCAGCTTCTTCAGCACTGCCTGCACACTGCCATGCTTCCTGCCATGATGATAATGAACTGAACCTCTGAACCTGCAAGCCATCCAAATAATGTTGTCCTAAGAGTTGCCTTGCTCATGGTCTCTCTTTTCAGCAATGGAAACCTAACTAAGACAGAGAGGGTACCTACTAAACCTCCAACCTTACATTGCAGTTGGGAGACTAAAAATACCTTCATCATTTTAGCAGTCAGGTCCCACTTACCCTTTCTGTTACAGAGAACTGATGGGTATCTGCTGAAATCTTGTATGTGTGTAGCTTTGTTGGCACAACTGTAATGAAATATTGGAACATCTGGTTGTCTATAATAAAAACAAAATATGCCTTCTCATCAATACAGTAGTAATAAAGTACTACCAAATTTATTCTACTAAATATGATAAACCTGAAATTTAATACTACCATTTGATTTAATATGTAGTGAATGGACACTTTTAAGGGAAAAAAAGCTGATGAAAACAATACGCTCATAATTGGTTAAACAAAATCCCAGTTAGGACACAACAGGTGTGAGTCGCTCACGTGTTAGGTCAGAAGATATACACAGAATTCAAGAAGGCAAAGGTTAGCATCTCTCAGAGTAGAAACTAATAAAACCCAAAGCCAACAATAGCCAAGTTCTCTTGTAGGGTAATCCTACATAAACCAGTAAGTTGGAGTTGCCACACTCTGAAGATAATACCAGAACAGAAAGGTGACTAAACAAACTACTCAGTGATTGTTATACAATCAAAAGGTCATTTTTAGGGTCACTGGGCATCATCAGGGTTAAAACAAGTTATAAAAGTGAATGTCCAAAAACAAACTCGAATGAGAACACAGGCCTGTGATCCCAGAATGACTGTTCGGAGTTCAAGGCCAGCTTGGGCTATAGAGTTACTTCTCAGCCTGCCCAATCTAAATGATAAGACACCATTTCAAAATAACAACAATAAGAAAATAATGCTTGGTGCTTGACTAAAGAGAATTCAGTAGAGTAGTGGAGGCTTAAAGATGGACACATGTGGTTCCACAGCTCCCACAGCACACCTCTGACTGTATGTACAACAAGGCAACTCTGGAGGAACTCTAGGTTTCATGTGTTGGTGACACTGTGCAGGGAGCTTCCTACAAAAGATCCAGGTGTTTTAGAGCCTCGAACCTGTGACAAGAGAACCTGTCACTAGAGACTTCATCCTCTAGTGAGGATAAAAAGGAGTTACACCACTACAAACACATCAACCCTCCCTGCCCTTTTAACCTCTTCAATCTTTTAACATTCAGATTCCATTCACTTCTACTACATATTTATCTGTAGCTTAGAGACCATCCTCCCAACAATGCCAGAAGGAGTAAAAACATATTATTATTAAGGTTTTAAGAGCACTTTCCTTTATGTAAATTCTAAGAGCAGTTACTAAATACTTACGATCTACAGCAATCTTTTCAGTTCCATCCAAAGGATTAATAATTCCTGGAACAAGCTCTCCAAAAGACAAATGATCTATTCTGTGAGAAAAGTTGTAAGCTAAGATTAAAAAAAGGGGGGGGGGGGACAAAGAAGTTACATTACTCTTCAAAGTGATGTGCTAGAAATGGTTTTACATTCTAACTTTGTCAAAATCATCTAAAATTTGCAAGTTTAATAATACTTAAAACAACATGTTAAGGAAAAATAGATGAGAAATGTACAAGAAGTAAAATGCTGCCTCAAGTCTTACTACATACAAATTAATTTCTACGAAATGTCTTATCTAATCCTTATGCCCAAAACATAGAACCTTCTTGATTCTAAACACTGTACAAAAACAAGATCATGCCATTAGAACACCTAGGATAATGTTGGTCAAATAATGAAAGTGAACACATATTTTTAAAACACACCATTACTATGACCAACTGATTTTTCTATATTTTGTTCTCCGAAGGTTAAGTTTAAGAAGACCTATTACTTGGAACAGAGGTACAAGCTTGTAATCCCAGGTCCTGGAAGGTAGACACAGGGGGATCAGGTGTTCTAGGTCACCTGAGGCTATGGCAACCTTACAGGCCACATGAAAACATGTCTCAACCATACGCTCCAAAAATACCTAAGTTTTACAATAACCATTATACCTAAGTAATTTTGTGTGAATGCGTTGAGATGTGTCTACAAACTGAAGTAAACTTAAAATACTGTCTCTTTGTTACAGGATGTGTATAGAATGACACAAAACACTAACTGCAGTGAACAAAGAGAAACACAGTGAACTTACAGAAAGAACAAATTAAACACAATACATTTAATTTTTTTCTCCTCTAGATGGATATCAAGTTTTTGCTTTCCTTTTGGATATCAATTTTTAAACACATTACCTTTTGTGGGAGGAGGTGCTTTCTGAGACTGGACCCTGCCATCCACTGACCTGATACCGTGTAGCAGAGGCTAAATTCAAATTCATGGCAATACCCTGCTTAAGTCTCCTGAGTGCTGGGGCATTACAGGTACCAACACACTTAGCTAACATTTTTATTTACTTATTTTTGAGACTGAATCTCACTCTGTAGATTCCTGGCTGGCCTGGAACTCAGGTATCTACCTGCCTGTGTGTCTGGATGGTTGGGATTAAAGGCAGAAGGCAGCAGGCATATGCCACCACATAAGTCAACAATTTACTTTTAAAGCACTACCTTATGTCTGCACTAAAATAAATGAAAACACGAAGACAAAATTAACTTTTAAATTTTTTTCGATACTGAAACAAAATTTTGGAAATTGCTCACAATCATGGTTGACAAGTGCTGCCAAATGTGCATGCCCTCGAGGATGTGGGATTGCCCTGAAAGGAGGAAAAAACAAACATGTAACTCACGAGAAGGCCAATCTTCCCTGTTACATTCAGCAGCTTGTATTACCAAGTAAGAGCACATCTAGTCTGCAGCTAAGCCATCTCAGCAGTGCAGTCAGCTGAGGGCTGCAAAAAGCCAAATGGGAAAAATATTAAATATTTATGAGCCAAGATTAAAGAAACTGAGGGTATTACAGTCACATAACGAGAACACCATTTCATAAACAATTATCAATGAAACACAAAACCTAATTGTTAGTATTTTGTAGCTCCAACATGCATTCCAGGGAGACTGCTCACTGAGGTTTAAAGTTGGTGTTCCGAATTTCAAAAATGATCTTAAATGTATCTGGTAATGGCCTAAAATAATGTTTCACATTTCTTCTCTGAAAACACAATTTTGAAAGCAGGCTGCAACTGAGCCCATTCGGTCCCTTAAAGACATCTCTAGAATACTATTAGAGTCTTCTCTTCATATTTTGTATATTGTAGATCAGTTAATTCCCAACTTAATGCAGAATTCTCTAAACTGTACAATTAAACTGATTTTTATCCTTCCTTTATCCATGCCACCACATGTTCCTAAGGTAACTCTGCCACAACACTAGTTTACTACACAAATACTGTTTTCCCTGATAATTTTAGGTTAAATTTATTAAGAAACATTCTATCAAGTGTTCACAAAACTTGAAATTTAAAGCAACGAGCAAGAAATAACAATAAAAAGCTCTAAAAATGCTTTACGACTATTCAGCCACCCGGCAGCTTATAGAGGGCCAAACTGAAATGCTGGGTTTTACTTTTTACTAAAGTCAAAGAGACAAGATGAAGTCCACAAGAGCAACCAAAACCACTGCTAGTTGACAACAAATTTTGGCAGATATCATTTTAGGCTGTGGAATCTGAGGTCTCCATTTCTTTAAAACCAATCTCCCTTAGCTATTTAACTACTTACAGATTCCAATTCTACTGTCATTTTAAATGTAACACTGATTCTTCAAATCTACTAACAACATGCAGTACTGGTAACATCTATGCACTCACCAGGATCCCAGGAAGCCCAGTCAGTCACTTCTTTTGCTTTTTAAAGAATATTTGATTAACTTGTAATGTTTATATGTATGCACCATATGTAGGTATGTGCATGTGAATACAGTACCCATGGAAGTCAGGAAGAGGGCATCAGATACCCTGGAGCTGAAGTTACAGATGCTGCCCAATGCAGATGCAAGGAAAGGAACTCAGATCCTCTGCGAGAGCAGTAGTAGCACTCTTTACCACTGAGCCATATCTCCATCCCTATCTTGCCTTCCTGATTGGATACTGGACACTGGGCTCACTGTCTACAGTTGCTGGACTACTTTCTCACTTAAAGCTAATGGTCCAAAGCCAATCTGTTTTCAACAAACAATTTCTTTAGCTGCTTCAATCAAACATATTTCATTAACTTAAGAACAAAATCTTTTTTGGCTCACCAGTGATATATGCAGAAACCTGATTGTAACTTCACTTTCACTTAAAAATTCTACAAGACATTTTACTTTAAACTCTCTCATTTCCTGACCACTGCTTTTCTACAGAGTTGGGACTATTTTGATGAGTGCCAGCTAGTCTAGTAGGATCAACATATGTTGTACTCTTTTAATGCAGTCATAGTGTCATAGCTACCACAATACTCTGTAGCCAAGTTAGGAGGTGATTTAAAAATATGACACCTAGATCCTGTATTTCTAGAGAGTTTTGCATGTACAGCAATGTATAAGACACTGGCAACTGTCCTGTGGTGCACCAAGCAACAGCACCAAGCACTGAGACCATCACAGAGTCTCAAGTCAACAGCTCCATTCTCAATATGACACTGTAATTCAAAAGTAGCCCTGTACAAATAAGTGTGGCTACCTTTCAATAAAATGTCTTTTGAGCAGTAAGGGAATGTGATGATTTGTATATGCTTGGCTTAGGGAGTGGCACTATTCGGAGGTGTGGCCTTGTTGGAATAGTATGTCACTGTGGGCTGGACTCTGCCATGCTCCCACCTTGATGATACTGGACTGAATCTCTGAACAGGTAAACCAGCCCCAATTAAACATTATTCTTATAAGAGTTGCCTTAGTCATGGTATCTACTCACAGCAGTAAAACCCTAAGACGGAATGAGACAGGATTTCATCATGTAACTCTAGCTGTCCTCAAACATACTATGAAGACCAGGCTGGTCTCAAACACACAGAGATCCACCTGCTCCTGCCTCCTGAGCACAATTAAATACAAATCTGAATTTAATGTATATCTCAGGTATTACACTGTGTTCATCTCTTATTTAATGGGTCATGAAGAAAAAGGTAGTGGGCTACATTTGGAATCCATGCTGTCATCTATTTATTTGTGATGAGGCTTTGCTCTCTCCCAAGTTTAATCTGTTTTTTATTCTTTTGATACTACTAAGATAACAACTGTCCTTTCCTGCTCTTGGTTTAAAAATGTACATCACCATGAAGACTTCCACACTTTATTCCTATTTATGCTTTACCCAGTTACTAATTTTAGCAATAACAAAAATTCTCCACAACGCACACATCTTTCCTGATTAGTAATGTCACTGTCAAGTTCTAGTGTGCCCCAACAGGTCTTAACTTGTTGCCAACTACAGTATTGGATCTGACTTCAATGGTCTCTCACAACCCAGAGCTTTTTAATTACCCTTGTTAGAAAGCATACATTGAAATGTTATGGATTAGCAGCATAAGCAAGCATCTCCCTTCAAGATCACAAATGTTAAAAAAAAAAAAAAAAAAAAAAAAAAAAAAAAAATCAAGGTCAGTCACCTCAGACCCTTGTTAAAAACGCTTCAATCTTCCTGTCTGTTTCCTGACATACTATCTGACCCATCAGATGGGGCCCAGCAAAGGAGGGCAGCTCTGAACCTCAGTCAGGGGAACCATGAAGTCCAGGCCATGACACAGAAACTCACAGTACGTTCCCCCCTGGATTAGGGCACTGTCTACACGCAAAGCTGTAATGAGCCCTCTCAATCATGTGCTCCCTCTCCAGTGCCAAGGTTTCAAAGTCCCCAGGACCATGCTGCAGATAAGTAAATGTGTACTGAACAGTGGCCAAACAACAAAGTTTAAACTTGCAGGAGAGAAGCACAACAAAGAAAAAATAAAGTTTGAGCTAGTCATTATAAGCAATAAAGTCTCTCGTGGTAAAAATCTAATATTCTTTCTATATAAATAAAAAGCCAAAACCACACTTTGAGCAGGAGCTTTTCTCTGGTATGCCTTCCTTTCCCTTAGATAAACTGACTCCCATATAGTTCCAAGGTTTCCTCGTGAAGCCTCTGCTGACTTGTAGATTACACAATTTCTCTTATCACTATAAGCCTCTTTTAGAGCTTCAATACTATAGTCACGTAATAACTAATGCACCTACTAGTCAAAGTTTGAATTTTCTTGTAGGACTTCAGCACCGAGGAAGACTAAGGCTTCTCGGCTCTTCCCTCACTGTTTGGTCCTGAAGCTCCACCCCAGTCCTCTACGCCAGGCACAGTCTAGCTATGGCTTGCATAGGGAAGAACTCATCAGCTCTCTATGAAGGAGGAAGCTAGGGAGGGGATGTTTATTCATGGTGAAATCTACCAAGAGTTTTTTGTGATGGTTTCTATGCTAGACGATAGGCAAGAGAATAAGTGACAATTTCCCTGAACTTCTACCTAAATTACTTCACTCTAGACACTAGTAACTTCTGACTTTTTCTAGAATTACTCAGGGACTGAATTTTGATGAGAACGACCAAAGGGTTAAACAAAACAAAAACGTACTATCAACAAATTAACACACTGACAAAGCTAAGGATAGGCTCTCTGGCTATGAAAAGTTACCAAGTAGAAGATTTTAATTCCCATTTACTCTCAGACAACACTTTGAAGTGACCCTCTGTGGTTGCCTATGTACTACCTGGTCAGGAAAGGAAGTAATTTTAATCAAACTCCAACACATTCTAAAGAACTTCAGGAAATGAAAAGAACATACTTGCCCACAGTTATGTGAAAATTCCCTGCTACTTTATTGACATAGAGATGACCATGGATTCTGCACGCATCTGGAGTCAGTGATGAATCATCTTCCCTATAAAGCAAGACATGTTCAAATGTCTTAATGCACATTGGATATTGTGACCATGTAGTGAGTGGTGTAAAAAGGGCACACAGGAAAAAGAAGGTTCCCTAAAGACAAACTTTTAGCTAATGTCTTAAATGTCAGGATTAGAGCAGTGGTTTGAATCTACTTAAGAGTTGCTATATAGCTACTATAGTTAGATAAATAGACATCATTAAGTCTCTTGAAGTCTATTCAAAGAACTAGGTCCCAGGTAGAAGAACTATGAAAATCAAAGAGAGTTCCCTCTTGTATTTCTGGTACTGTGGTACAGACTGGAAGGAAATGATACTGAGGTCAGGAAAAGGCATGTGACTCACTTGCAAACTGGTGTTTTCTAGCTAAGCCAATATAAAGCCATTGCATATTTTTATTTGAAAAATCACTTTCATGATTAACAACAATTCTTTTTTTTTTTACTAAAGAATATCAAATTAATCATTTCCTCCTATAAATATTTTATTTATTTGTGTTTAGAAGTTGCAGTTTTAGTACTATTAACAGAAAATACATAACAAAGGCTTCCTAAAAGTGAAAAAAATAATTATAAATGTTGGAAAAGTTGGCCTCATTAACATATTTACAGACTTTTACTTTAATACACACTCCTTTGGAAATCACTTATGACATTTTTACAGGCTTTATCACCCCAAGTCTCTGAATAGTGAGCACTTCAGCTCTTTATTGTCTACACTGGAAAAGTGAATGCTTTCACTTAGGTATCTCAGAAGGGAGTCCCTTCAAGGCCCAGCCTCGTCATTACTCTGAGACCCTGCTGGCGTACGGCTCCACTCCTTCCCCTAAGGACATCTCTGCTGCAGAGGGGGCCTTCAGCAGCTTCTCTTTACTCTGCGATTCCTGCAGCTTCAAAATTATGTTTCGAATTTCTTCTCTTTTTGTTTTCATTCTGGGGGGAGGAAACCAGTTCACCAAATTCATAGGGAGCTCAAAATTTAGTATTGGATTCTCAAAAAAGCTCTCTACATACTGCAGTACATACACACCACAGTCACTGAAGTTGTTCTGCTGTGGGACTTTGGGGTTGGACCCTTTCATAACGTCTTTGGAAAAACTTCTTTTGCTTCCTTTCTTAACCTCCCATTCCACTTCTAAATACTCTCTTAGAATTTTGACAACATTTGACCGAGAAGGGCCTCTGAGTAAGTCCATAAGTAGGATACAAGGTGATTAACAACAATTCTTGTTGCCTATTCTGACACAAGAGTAAAAATAAATTCTTAGCCAAAATGTATACAGTCTTACAATTTGTTCTTAAAACACCTTAAGTATTTCCTAAAGATATACACCACACATACAACAGTAAAGTAACTCAATGAAAAGCTCAAAATCATCAATATCTTCAACATATAAAGCACTTTCTAAGAAAGAGCAGCAGAGCAACCCTGTAACAAAGTAAATTTCTGGTAAACATGTGGACACTGGAAGCACCATCTCACCTTGGTGGCAGTGCAGTTGACGCACTTTTAAAAGCACTTTTGAATATCACGTCTTGAAGGGAATGTTCTTCTTGCAGCCTACTCTGAATCAGCTGCAGCATCCTAAATGCAACAAAAAACAATAAAATGTTCAACTCTAACAAAGCTTCTGACTTAGATGAACCATGTATTTACTACAGGACTATACTCTAGAACAGAGTTGACTTTTCTCAGGAAAAGCGATGTAAATGGCTAGCAGTTTAACGGACAGAGTCAGAGGCACCAAAAGGCTGAATGTCTAAGCGCACCTTTCACACATTAAGTACAAAATTTTTATTCCTGTCAAGCACTAAAATAAGTGCTATATTATGAAGAACAAACTAAGTGCAGGCCAAATAGAAGGGTACTGGACTGGAGGCTATAGACACTTCTGAGATCGAATCCTAAGGCTCATTACACACTAGTTATGGCACATCAGCTGATGTCTGCTTTCTCACAAGAAATAAATTTGATTCTACCTGACTATTCTAAGCAGAATACTATAGTCTTTATATAACTTTTAAAACAGAATCAACAGCATTCCAGAAAGCAAAGATGAATTTAAGAAACAATGCTCAAGGGGCTGGAGAGATGGCTCAGTGGTTAAGACGACTGGCTATTTCCCAGAGGGCCTGGGTTCAGTTCCCAACACCCATATGGTGACAGAGAACCTTCTTGCCCCTCAGGGCACCAAACACACAGGTGGTACACAGACATATATGCAGGCAAAACATGCATACACATCAGACTGGAGAAACGAACGGCTCAATGGTTAAAAGCACTGCTTGCTCCAGCAGAGGTCCCAGGTCTGATTCCTAGCACCCACTTGGTGCTGTTCAAACGTGTTCTTAACTCCAGCTCTAGGATGTACATGGCACTCAGATATAGACTCAAGCAGAACACTCATACATATAAAAGAAATAAATCTAAAATTTAAGATTTAAAGTGTTCAAGTATACACACAGTAAAATAAGTAAACCTTAAAGTAAGGAATAGAAACAATGCTTAGATTCATCTCCTTTAACACGATCTTAAATAATTAACATCTCAAGTCATAACAGAGCAAGCATAAAAACTACACACAGTAGGGAGAATGAACGATGACACAGAGAATTTTAGGGCAGTGAAACTGCTCTTGATGGTACAATGGTGATATATGAGCTCACACCACTGTTCACTCAGGAGTAACCTCTCCAGACCTTGGGTAACATTGGGTCCATGCACTCACTGATTTTGACAACAAAGCTACTTTGGTGTTTGATGCTGATAAATGAGGCATGGGAACTCTAGTACCTAACTGACCTTCGCTGTGAATTTAAAACTACTCTAAAAAGTGACGGGCAGTGCGGATGCATGCCTTTAATCCCAGCACTTGGGAGGCAGAGGCAGGTGGATTTCTGAGTTCTAGGCCAGCCTGATCTACAGAGTGAGTTCCAGGACAGCCAGGGCTACACAGAGAAACCATCTCGAAAAACCAAAAAAAAAAAAAAAATACTACTCTAAAAAATATTAAACTTGAAAGTAGAAAAGAAAAACTTACACATAAGATCTTAAAAAACACAAATACTAATTTCACAATACACCATATGTCATCGCAACGGTAAAAGTACTGTGTAGATATAGAGATGAGAGAAAGTATTTATGTACTATCCATCTAGAATACTGGGGTAACAGGCCTGTTTTGTTGAATTACAAATCAAACTTATACAATAAATTTAGTTTGAAATAAACTTTAAATCTAGAAGGAGAAAGCAGACATCCCAAAAAGCTTTGTGTCCAACCAAGGTTTGAAAGAGATTAAGATCATAATTATTTAATGAAATTTAGCACCTGAGAGCCAATTCTACAGGTAAAGAACATTCTAATATTCATTCACATTGTCTGGAAGTGGCAGGGCCATGCGGATCTCCATACTTAGGCACCCACTTAGAAGCAGAGGAAGAAGCATCTAGAAAGCAGGTCTCATCTTCAGATTTATACATCTAAAGATAAAATATTTGGAGCGCAGACCAACAGAACCTGAAAGCTCCCATGTTTTATAAATCTTGTAGTTCAAGTTCAGTTTAATGGGTGGCAATGGTCAGAGTTTGAGGAAACTTAAGACGTCTGCTTTGAACACACCAACCAATAGCCAAGTGTAAATGCTGCATGAAGGTATGTAGAAAGCCCAAAACATGGTGGAAAAGCCCTCGCTCTTTTTCTGTTCTCACTTATTACTACTCTTCAATACTGGGGTTCAGTTCCAGCACCCACATCAGGGAGTTCACAACATAGTATACACATAAAAATAAAAATCTTAAAATGTTAAAAAGGAGTAGTTCATGTTAGTACTTCTGGGTTTTTGTTTGTTTTAGCTTTTTGAGACAAGAGTTTTGTAGTACAGGCTGGCTCTGAACTACTGATCCTTCTGCCCAGCCTCTTGTAATTACTAGGATTACAAGTATGTACCACACACCTGAATCTCACCTTACTATTTCTGGATAAAATATACTTCATCTCTAGGTAGAGCTTTCTAGTAAGAGTGCTAGAAACCCAGAAAGCCCTAATTATTCACTGTGTTTGTTCAACCATATTCAATTTGGAAATTAAGATTCTTCCAACCAGGAAAACTGGTAATTAAAAGTATACTAGGGATTAGAAAACAAAATGTCTGAAGGGGAAAAAAAACCCTATGTAAGTACATTTTTGTTAATAATCTGAAATTAGGTAACCTTAAACAAAAGCCATCTTTGGGAACAAAAAGGAGAAAAGCACTTAACACAGAAGCAGTTTCTTACAAATGCAAGGACAGACCTACTTATACCCCCCACAATACCAAGAAAGTTACTGGAAGGCACACAGAAACACAAAGCTCCTGGGAAGTCCCCTGTTGTACTCACTGCTCATTGGTTTCCAGGGGAGAAAGCTTTTCCTTTACGCTGTCCAGGTCCAAGTTAACTTTTTATTCTGAGACAGTTTCCATATTTAATGCATGTCCTGGAACTTACAATTTAGCCCAGGAAGGAGGTGAAGTTATGATCTTCTAGCTTTAGCCCCCAAATGCTGTGATTGTACGTGTGCATCATCATATCAAATTCTAAACAATGTTCATATACACTTTCATAGTTAAAAGGTTTTTAAAAAGTCAATTAAAATAAAAAACCCTAAAGTTTACTTATGATTCAAAATATACTACAGGAATGATTATGTATGACTTTCCTAAGATCTGATAGTTTTTGAAGTCATGGGGATTATTTATATACGAGAACATTTAACATGCACAGCTTCCGGTCGACAAAGATGAAGTAGATTTCTATGGTGAAGACTGTTCACACTTTACCTCTGCCACTCTCTCTGCTGTGGTGAAAGGTCAAACAGTGCCTGTAACAGAAGAGAACACCGTCACAGCCACGCGGGTCTCCTGGCTTTCATGTATCACAAGTGTAAATGGTTTCCTATGATCAAAAACCATACGCTTATAGTACCACTGACAAGTATTCATGATTTAACCTTACGTAATGTTTTATTCAAAAGTAGCACAAAGAAACTTCACTAATGATTAACTATTTTCCTGTGAATAGTCACTGGCATTTATAGGAACAAATGTAAGCTGGCAATCAATCAGAAGCTCAAAAACTGGTATTTCAGGAATTAAAACCACTCAAACCCAACATTTTTGAAACTGAAACCAAACTAAAACTGAAAGGACCACACAGGGGTGGGTAGACAGATGACAGATAAGACAAAACAAAAGCAGTGGGACTCGAGCACCCACAACCTTTCTTCCTGACAGAAAAAGGTCACAAAACAAACCCACATGCCTTTGCTGGAAAAAAAAAAAAAAAAAAAAAAAAAAAAACCCTCAAAACTTACCCCATAAAATGAAAAACAAAACTCACAAAATTATGAATAGTAGAGAGTAAAGGTCACAGGGAGAATGCTCAGCTGATAAAGTACTTGCCTTGCAAGCATTTAGAACAGACTCTGATCCTGTGAAAAATACCCAACCACATAGCACATGCTTGTAAACCCAGCACTGAAGCATAGACACAGGTGGGTCTGTCCCTGAGACTTGCTGGCCAACCTAGCCTAATGGTTAAGTTGCAGGACAGTGAAAGAGATTCTTATATTAAAAAAATAAATGTGGTGGATGGCGCCTTTCCTAACTACACCAGAGGCTGACCTTAGGTTTCTCCATGTGTATGTAAATGAGTGAACACATCTAGGCCATGAAAAAGCACCAGAACTGAATATTCTGCAAACAGTATAAAATTTCTCAGTGTCTACTGGAAATTGTCTGGATCTGAATCTGTAGATCACACACTAATTTGTTTTAACAATCTCTGAATTTGTAAGTAACATAACTCCATGTAAATCACTATAAAATAAACTTTGCAGAGATCAGAAGAGGGGATTAGAGTAGCAATAATAAATTATTTACTTTTCTGTCAAAACTTCTACCTTTCAAGTGCTTTCTGGTCTGAATATGAACTGTTCCCCTCAGGTTCCTAAGGTTAAAACCCAGGACCCCAGCTAATGGTGCTGGGCTGGCAGGGATTTGGAATGTTGACTTCATGTGTCTTGTTCTGGCCTCTTCCTGTCTCTTAGTCACCTGCCCACCATAGGATGGAAGTTCTCTGCCACACATTCCAGTATTCATGATGTTCATCCCAAGGAACCATAGCCTGAACCCTCTGAACCTATGAGCCAAGAGAAAAGCTCACCCTCAAGCTGTCTCTGACAGCTATTTTGTCACCGAGATGCAAAAGCGATGAAAACAAGGACTTATCAAAGACAAACATATTTTCATGCTGTAAACTAAAGTTAATTCAGCAATCAAAACTAGTCCATAAGTTTTTGCCTCAACCCAGTCAATGAATTCGGCTCTTCCTCCATCTTTAGTCATCCATCAATCTTCAAGCTTGCTTAATGATAAGGAAACAAATTTAAAGATGAACATGCATGCTACATGCCATGGTGCCAGTGGGCCACATGCTTCTTTTGAAGCTGTTTTAGGGCTAGTTCTGGTCAGGTACCATTGCGAGCGCATCTACCCTGTAATGTGCCATGTGCTACATTATGGACAGCTTGTGCTTTGAAAATGCAATGTGCTTCTGTAAGACTGTGATGAGAAAACTACAGCTCAGATGTGTTTACAGATTGAGGTTTGGACAAAAAACAGCATGGGTCATTAAGTCCCCAGACAAAGTGCACAGCATACTCTTACATTCTTATGGCAAACACAAAGGAGGAAGGGGCCTGGTAGAAGCAGTGACTTAAAATGTAACAAATATCAGAGGATCCAAAACGTCAACTGTGCTGATCTCAAGTTTTTGATATTAGGTAGAACTTTCCTCCATTACAAATTTCTAGTTTGGATAATTTTTGAAATAGAAAAAAAAAAAAATCAGACAATACTAAGAGCAAATGTCTAAAGTCTTTTCGACAAACATTTAAAAACCACATAAATCAAACTTACTGGTTCATAAGCCAGACCATCTGCAGAAGCAACCATGGTCTCTGCTAAATCCAGTACATCTGCTCCAACATCTGCATTAAAACAAAGTTTTTACACATTGCACTCAAATCAAAACTATCATCTGCTATAAAACAGAGATGATGAAAACTTAAAATATGCAACGTGACTTTCATTTGTTCAAAAGTTAAAGCAGTAGCATTATGAAACACTGTAGATAGTATTCCAAAATTTAAAAAAAAATTTATTCTACTTTCTGTTCTGAAAAGTAGCATACTGGCTGACAGGCTTTCCCATGTTACATAGCCTCTAAGTACTAACGATGCTGAACACACTATTAATCACAAGAATTATTTTAAGGATTCAAAGAAATTGTAAGGCAAATCTGAGACTTTAAAAAGGGAAATTTTACTTTGAAAATCAAACATTTCAGTGATATTTAAATATTCAAATACGGCATACATTTGGGATCAGTGCTACTCAAAATTTAGTTATAATGTATATCTTTATTTCTTAAAATCACTAACATGTGAAAAGCTAAAAAGTGAAGCGATTTTGTTGTTTTGTGAGGGAATCTCCCTCAATTGAGCCCTTTGGCAAGGTAAAAAAACTAGTTCATATTCAACTGTTACCTGAACCAACGTCTTGTTGGTTTCCACTTTCCAAGAAGACAATGTCCATGCCAGCATCATTGCTGATCCAAGTACAATCTATCAGACACTGGTACCTTTCCACTTTAATCAGTACAATCGAGCAGGGCTGGGGGTGGTACCTTACCACCCTTCACTTTAGAGAAACCTTGCACCTGCACTTTAACTGCAGGTAGAGATGTAAAGGGATCAGGTGAAACAGGGAAATGTGGAGTGTGGGTAGGAAGCTTCACTCTCTCTCTACACCAGAGACAGACTACTTAAAGCACAACTCAAAATTTTCTTTACACTGTAGTCACAGTCAAGTTAAATCTCTTCATGTGCAGACAAGAGTCACTGAGGTGATAGACGGATGGTGAAAGTGTACTCACAGTGACACTTCATGGCAACAGTAATATCTATGTTGATTCGCAACTTGCTGAAAGAGAAAAGGGCAGCTGTCAGTACCTGTCAATCAGCCAGACACCAGAAATAGAAACCAACTCACCTATGAAACTGTAGATTTCAGGTAGTAAAACACAACAGTTAGAACTTCACTTACATTCCTTAAAATCAGAACAAGAGCATTTAAAAAATTCTCTTTTGTATGAACAGCCTGACATGGGTATAAGAAACTGAACTCTAATCCTCTGCAAGAATATCAAGTCTTAATGGCTAGGCCATCTCTCTGGCCCTTCAAAAGTTCTACTTAGTGACTATTCAAAAACATTTCTGCTTCTCCAAAAACAGTCACCTTTGTTAACAGCAACTCCACAGTCAATAATCCTTAGAAACTAAGGGATGTTTCAACAGTCTCAGACTAAACACCAGATACAACAGTCCTTTAAGGACATGAAACCTGAATCAAGAAGCAGCAATTCCAAGTTTTTTCCTTCCGTCATAAAACCATCCATCATACACTAGGTTGGTATCCTTCAATGCTGTTTCTTTAATGTGGAAGGGAATTATACAGTAGATTTTCCAGATGTTCAAGTATCGGGGCTCTGTGAAGCATACATGGCCTGGTAGAGACTCAGCCAACAGAAAAAGAGTCAGCCTTAGAAACTGCGCCTGAATAAGAGCAAACTACCAGGAAAGCATCTGATACTTAAGGATTTACAGCCTTTTCACCCTGAGACAGGCTCTCACTGTGCAGCACTGGCTGGCATGGAACTCCCTATGTAGGTCAGGCTGATCTGGGACTCAGAGATTCATCTGTTACTGCCTCCTGGGTGCTAGGATTAAAGAGGTATACTACCAAAGCTGGCTTTACATGGCCTTTAAATAAGATCCAACCAATGTTTTGCTTTCAAATGACTATGCTCATATAAAATTAACTTCCAGATACAGAATCCATTATGTGGTGGTTTGAGTAAGAAATGTCCACAGTAGGCTTGTGTAGTCTTACTGGAAGAAGTGCATTAATGGGGGAGGGCTATGAGGGCTTTATGCAGACTGTTGTGACTTGCCTTAGTTTTCTAAGTGTGAATTAAAGTGTGGCTTACTACCTAGCTCCTGCTGACATGCCATGCCTTCTCCAATACATGGACTCTAGCCCTTAGGAACCATAAGTCAAAACAAACTCTTCTATAGTTATTTTTGGCCAAAGTATTTTATCATAGCAACAGAAAAACCACTAATGCTCATTATTAACAGACTAGCGTGAACATACTCAAGTCTGTGCTTCCCATAAAAACTTTTTGCTTTTAATGATTATTTTCTTTTTTGGTTTTTCGAGACAGGGTTTCTCTGTATAGCCCTGGCTGTCCTGGAACTCACTCTGTAGACCAGGCTGGCCTCAAATTCAGAAATCCGCCTGCCTCTGCCTCCCCCAAGTGCTGGGATTAAAGGTGTGCCCCACCACTGCCTGGCCTTAATGATTTATTTTCAACTGATGTCAGTAGGAATTAAAATTTTTAATCATAGTCTTCAAATTGTCTGGAACTCAAGCCACTCAATGTCAGTCCATGTACAGCTCAGGGAGAGCTGAAAGAACGAGTGGTGAGGACCAAGAAGCCAGGCTCCTGGTCTACCATGCTTCAATCAGCATGGACATTCCTTAACCACAATAGAGGACCAGCAATAAGGTCCTTGAAAAGACACTCGATACTTTGAACAACAGATGAGGAATGGTACAGGTGAACAGACCAAGATCCAACAAGAGTTAGCTGTGAGTTATCTGGGTCATCATGTCCATGAGAAGAGTTCTATATTTACTATTTCTATTTTACAGAACAGAAAGTCAAAGCACACACAACATAGACTCAGTGACATGCTCACAATCATGTAGACATTAGCAAAGCTGGGATATGAAGGAAGAGTGAACCCATCTCTGCTTATCATCTGAGAACATCAGAAACATCGGAATAAACCAACTGAGTGACTGTCAATCCTTGTCACAATCCTAGTACTTTGTCTTCAAAGGTTTAAAGTTATCTATACCAAAATTCAACTTTGCTTAGACATAATTGCTGCCACATCCCCAGCTAGGGAAAGGTGTGTTTCAAGGGTGTTTTGTTTTCTTTTGTTTTGTGTGTTTATCTTTTCTTTTGTTTAAACAAGTGCATACTGAACCTGTTCTAGAATTTAACCAGTATTTAAATTATTCTAAAATGCTTCACTTTATGCAAGCAACTAATGAGACTTTTCAGTACTATTTCTTTAAAACTAAGATAAACCCAAAACAAAAAAAATGGACATTTTTAAAAAATGTTGTTTTAGAAACTATGAATCTAAAGGTATCAAGAAGAAAAAGTTAGTTACCTAGAAAAATCCTTGTCTACTTCATATTCGTACTTCATCCATGTATCTTGATATACTGAGAATTCCATTATTGTTAATAAAGCCATAGTGGTAAATGCTATTAGAGAAACTGAGAAATCCAACAACAAAAAAAGAGAATTAAAACAATAAAAAAGTAAACAGCTATCTTAAGCAGGACTATCTTAAAAGTGTCCAACATAAATGTTATTTAAATAAACAGTATAAATGAGTTAACTTAAAATGTTATAGATGTTTTAAAACAGCTCAGAAATGAAACCTAAGGAGCACAAACATCTACACTGAGAAAAAAACTGCTTTCCTCAGCTCAACTGTTTCTCACTAGACAGACTTGTCACAATTTTACACAGCATAAGGTTTGTATTTCTTCATAGCAGTCACAGAACAATAAAAATAAGCATGCTGATAGCACCAACTTAGAAATGGCTCCCCTGTAACTAAGGAATACATATGTGCTTATAACACGACTTGCATCCAATAAGCTCTCCAAGCCATTAAAATACTTTCATCTATTTTGCAATATCCTAAATATATTACTACTGCAAATTAAGTGAAAACTAGTCCAAAAGATTCACTAAATATACACTGCAATATCAGAGGCAGGCTGTGCGACAAGAACTGGCACTCTTTTCACTAACAAGAGTCAATCATAGGAATTAGAACTAGCGAGTCATTTTATTGCACTTTGGTTTTTGTTTGTTTGCTTTGAGTCAAAGTCTCAATCAGGCTAGTCTATAACTAACTATGTAATCAAGACTGATCTTGAACTTGAGATCCTCCTACCTCCACAACCAAGTGCTGGGATTACAGTCATGTGCTGCCATATCATGGCCAGTTTATGTGGTGCTGGCATTCATAGTCTAGGCCCCACATATAGTAGGCAGGCACCACCAACTGAGCTATAGCAACCTTCATTACACATTTTTTTATCCAATGAAGTTTCAATAGCATATGAAATATTACCTTAAAGAACAAAAAGTATTTATACTATAGGCATAGATTTTTCTTATATATTTAATCACTTATTTTCTTATTTGTAAATATTTTACCATAAAAACTTATATAATTAATAATCAACTCTAGCAACAGAAATACAAATCACCTCATTTCATAGAAGAACTATAGCAGATAGAACTTAACTAGCTCTCACTCCACTCTGGATCCTGTGAGACTCAAAACACTTTCTTACAGCAAAGATTTACCATCATCAACCTAGAATAGGAAAGGCTGTGTCAGAAGCCTTACCTAACTCCTCCAGTTTCAAATTCACCTATATGTAAGAATTTTGTAACTAGAATAATGTACAAATGGGTCGGCACCAAAGCATGATCTGCACTACTTTGATCACTAATACTTTAGTAAACACTGCTGAAGGCATAGGGGCACTGCCAGATGCTACAGTGTTAATACAGATAATAAAAGCGAGCAAACTGCCACAAGACGAGTAGTTACAAAGCCACATTAAGATCCAGCAGTGAGTTCTTCCTCTTCATGTGGGCCAGTGTCCACATGTTGGTGATCAGTAAGTCAGAATCTGAACTGAGCTCACCTGTTCCCCCACTGGCTGACGTCTCCACATAGCTGTCAGGAACCTTGGGAAAGGCATCTAACTCTTTCACCAAACTTAAGGTTTTTCTCCGATTCAGTCGCCTCATCTTCAGAAAAACCTTCCTTTTCCTTCATATAGTCATGCTAGGAAACAAACAGATAAATGTATGACCAATTTTCTCAGAAATTAGCATTGCACATTTTACTCTTCTCTCTATTCCTACTCTTACAAAATTAATGAGAGGCAATATGTGAACACACATTAAAGTGGGAAACTGTCACACTTTTAGTTAAAGGGTTAAAATTAAGTTGAGATATATATTATGTATGTGTGTGAAGGTGTGTATATATATATATGTATATATATGTGTGTGTAATTTACATACACGTGGGGAAAGTTATAAGGCGAAACAAGCTGTGGTGAGTTCTCAGACACTTATTCTAACATTAGCAACACAGGTGTCTCTCGGCGTCCACAGAGAGTTGTCTGCACAATAGTAAGAAAATACTCCACAGCACTCCAGATATCTCCTAAGATGGCACACTTGCCAACAATCCAGCACATTTTCTTGCACACTTTAAAATCATCTTTAGATCACTTAAAAACCTAAGCAGAAACCTAAGACTGACCTTTCAATCATCCAATCTCTATTCACTGTATATGACAAAATGTTTTTATATGTGTGTGATGTATACAGGGGCATCTGCTCATGCATGTCCATGTGCACACGTGTGCACATGCATGTGGAGGGCAGAGATCAATGCTAAGCATTCTCTTCAATCTTTCCACCTTATGTTTTGAGACAAGGTCTCCTACGAACCTGGACCTGATCAATTCATACAGCTGGAGCCTGGATACCCAACAAGCCCTATGCATCCTCTTATCTGTTTCCCCACTGTTAGGATTATGTTAGGTACATGTCACCACACGGAGCTTTTTAACATGTCCAGCCTTCAAGCTTGTGCATGCAGCAAGTACCAGGCTGAGTCATCACCATAGGTCTCTCATTAACCACTAAAATGTTCATGTGCCTTTAATGAAAAACACTGCTGTCCCCTAACCTGAGTGGAACTCTTATGAACAGATTTCTGACAGCACATCTAGCTCACAACTTAAAGAAATCTGCAGTCTCTGCTCATTGAGTTTAATACTAAATTGTATTCCCCTCTCATGTCCGGACAAACTGGCTCTCGAGGCTGTTATCTTTGGAGGTATTAAGTTCAAGAGAAACATTTCATGCTATAGACTTATTTAGAATGTATTTATATTCAAATTCTCACCCTGACCCCTGGGGGGAGGGAGGTGAGAGAGAGAGATCATCTTCTTCCTCATGAAGCAGCCTCTTGCCTTGACCCAAGAACTCAGTGAGCACCTCAATCTCACAACCAAAAGTTGAACAGCCAAACCACTTCAAAACCCAGGTTTTTGAAAGCGGACATGCTGCTTATTTTTCCAAGTGATTCCTTCATTTTCCATGTATATTTTGGATTCCTCTGAATCATCACTTCAGCTCCAATCCCTCAGAAAACGTTATCTTTTACTATATATTTTTCTTTCCTAGTGATCCAACACTGAAATACTCAACACCAGCCTTCTTCTACTTTCCTGTCTACTTTCCCTTGACCATCCTCATGGCTTACAGAATCCCTCACAAACCAAGTCCATCAAATCAAATGTCTTACAGTCTAAGTTTCAGCAACACTAAAAACCTTTCAGTGTTCATTCTTTTCCCTCTGCCAGAATTAGTCCTTGTACTCTGCCCCAGCTTTCATAATGGCTGACTCCATTTACTCTTCTTCTGTGCTTCATGTGTCTAGAACTGTTTCTAGCCATGGACTGCCCATTCCATTTTCTCCACAGGTCAGTCAAGGGAAGCATCATGTCTAGCTTCACCCTTGCAGTGTCAATGCCTGCAAGTACTGGGGGAAGGAAGGAAAACACATATAGTAGTACAGACTCCAAATCTAAATACTGTCATATTTGGGTAATGAACACTTGAAAACACTATACATAAGGAAGGATTTCGCACTGTCAAATATAGAATCACCAGCTCTAAACAATGGCTGTATTATAACTATATTTAAAAAAACGAAAAGTAAGTATATTTTTATAGTAACTTAAGTATATTTTCATAAGCTTAATAAGTTTCTTTTAACTTATATTATGAAAGTATGGCAAGTATCTGTTAAGTTTCACAAGCCCCCCAAACAAACACACAAACACAATCTACACGTTTTCATCCCTTGAGCAAGACCGTTCTGGCCATTTGGCTATTACCCAGTCTCACACCATGACTCTTTTCTGGGACTATCCTTTCAGAAGGAAACAGGCTGTCACTCTACAACGTCTCCTACTCCACTCCAGCAACCTCACAACTACATCCAAGAAAGCCATGCCATCTCTAACACTTGCCACTACATAAAGCCACTGTTATGGCATGAACAAGTTACCCAATTGCTTAAAAAAGAAAATTAACCTGCTCTTTATGAAATCCTCATAAAGAGGATTCAATTCAATTCCCATTCAATACTTCATTCCTAAGATTCTCAAGGTAAAAATGTCATGTCATATTTTTCTTCCTACCTCTTCTCTTTGAAGTCTACCGTCCCCTACTAACAGTTATGATGACTTCTAAAGCCCAGTACAATTCAATGCACTTTACATATTAACTTATTCTTCAATGCTGTGGATGCCACTTTTATTCCTTCTTATAAATAAGAACAGTCATACATTTTTACCAGGAAGGCGCAAGTGGTACTATATAGAACAGAGATTTAGTCCCAAGCAGTCTGGTTGCAAAGTCCAAATTCCAGTGCCGCTGCCTCCAGGACTTGTTACCAACTTCTCTGCACACTTAGATGCATCTATAGCTTCCCTATGGCTTCTGCACCTGGATCAATCAGTATTCATCTTATTTTTCTCATTCCACCATCACCTGATATCTCCAAAGGCACCATGCACATATGTGGTGTATATGTATGCACCACCCAGGCAAAACACTCATACATATAAAAGAAAAATAAAATTAAAAGAAAAAGAAATGATATAGTAGATAACATGGGTTTTGTTTTGGATATCCTTATTTAGTAAAATTAACACTATAACTTTATCTATGTCCATCTTCAAACCTAGCTTTCTTGGCATTGCTCATTTATACATTTCCACATTGTTCCATAAAATCCAGACTTGGGGGTCTCTGTGTGATGCTTCTGTTTACTGGTAGACATTGTATTTACACTTCAGTGATCTCTAATACTACAGCTGGTTTCTTTCCTATCTCCCATAACTGTCCTGTATATTTAAACAAAAATAAAACCTCAAGGATATGGTGACAGCAGCTAAGACAATACTTAAACAACTGCTTAAGATAGATAAGAAACATCTTCATGCTGAAATGATGAGAACAGGACACAGAACTGAGGACACTTCACACCTGCTCAATTAAGTTTGACTAATTCTGCAAACAAAAAAGAAAAGAATTTATTTTGAAATGAAACTTATTTAATGAAATTTATTGGGGAGGGGAGCACCTGTACCATTGCACTCATGTAGACATTAGAGAACAATTTATCTTCTATTACAAATGTTTTGAGTCACTTTCTATTTATAAAATATAATAAATGATTAGTATACCACTGCATTGTGGGTTGAATTATGTCTCCAAAGAGATATGCTGAAGTCATAGGCTACGGTATTTGTAAATGAACCTTATTTGGAAATGTTTGGGCCTTTGAAAACGTACTTAGTTGAAATCATAGTGGATTAGGATGATCCCAAATTGAAGACTGATGGATGTCCTTTCAAGACCATGTGAAGGCCTCAACATACAGGGGAGAGTGCTATGCAAAGACGGAGTGTGTAGTGATCTGTTTTCACGGGCTGCTCAGAAGCCAGAAAAATCAAAGAAGCATCCTGTCCCATACCCTCTGAGAAAGGAGGACCCTTCCTACACCTTGGTTTTGAACTTTGACTTTTAATATCTGAAGAGAATACATTTCCACTATTTTAAGCCTCCCAGTTTATAGAAAATAGGTCTAATCTCATAACTTTCTTAGTGATAAAAAAAAGTTCCCTGGGACAGCAAGTAATATGCTGTACAAGTTTTGTGATCTGAAAAACCCAGTCAGCAAATTCTTCTAAGGACTTCTTCTTAGCTGTTAAGACAAATCTGACGGTCCTCAACTTCTCAGAACTCCTTCCATATTGTTATCTAAAAGGGTAGGACATATGGGCTGCCAGTTATTAATCAAACTAGAAGAGGGGTGTTTAATAAATATACTTTTCAGAAAAGATATGTGAGAAAGTGAGTGAATAATTCCACAAACTGAAGATGGTGTAAACTAACTGTATATCTGTTAAAAGAAAGAAACTACCGGGGCTGGTGAGATGGCTCAGCGGGTAAGAGCACCGACTGTTCTTCCGAAGGTCCTGAGTTCAAATCCCAGAAACCACATGGTGGCTCACAACCACCCATAATGAGATCTGACGCCCTCTTCTGGTGGTCTGAAGACAGCTACAGTGTACTTGTAATAACTAAATAGAGAATAAATAAATAAATAAATAAATAAAAATATTAAAAAAAAAAAAAAAGAAAAGAAAGAAACTACCAACAAGCATCTTTCCAACTGGACCCTGGTAGTGCTCCCCAGAAACAAGCAGGAAGGACAATAGTAACTACTCAATCAAGGTGCAAGAGATTGAAACAGGAGCCATAAAATAGAGAGGAAAGGTCAACAACACATGAAACACTTTACAATATAATGTTCTCCAGGAGCAAAAGAATCGGTAACAAGTCAGGAGGCATTACTAATATAAGTAAGACTGTACATGGAGAAGCAGAGAAAAGAATATTCTGCATTACTAATTAAGAGGTGTAGCAGTTTTCCAAATCGAGGACAAGTGTTTAAAGTTCCTGTTAAGCACATCCACTGAAATGTTTAATCAATTTTAGGGGTTAGAAAGAAACTATTTTTTAAAATACCTTTTTTAGTCTTTACTGAAGCACTTCTCTAGCTTTTTGAGATAAGTATTACCATATGAATCTCATTTTATTGGCGAGGAAACTAGGGCACAGAAGTCAAAAGATAAGCTCTCTTTGTCATTAAGACACCAAATTAAAATCTAGGAAAACTATTAAAAAGAATTTGTGGCACACACAATCTAAAACCAACTTCTGTTTTAAAATGAATTATTATTTAAATGACAAGCCCTGATGAAAACAGATGCTGTTTCTAAATCTTTGTTGTTCTTGTTCTAGACTACAGTGACTTCCTTTCAGAGACCTTCTAATTTGCCAAGTTTCTGTAATGTGTACTTCATGAAGTGAAATAATGTGTAATACTCAGCAACGCAGTAAAGTTTACTATCAGAAAGAAAGTTGCTCCCCCCCCCAAGACCCTCACTACAAAAGCATGGAATTTCTATTTCTCTGGATCTTCCTCTACAAGCTGGAATAGTAATAACTTAAGGTAACTAATAAAAAAGGTAGGCAAATAGACCCTCCGCAAACCAGCACATTCGTTTCTTTATGTACATGTTGGTATTCTGTCTGGACCAACGAAGAATGCTTATTTTAACTGTCTTTAATTGCTTCGGAACGAAAGCCTATCTCGAAACACCGAAACAGCTGCTACTTGCCTATAGTCTAGGGCACTGAATCACACATCTAAAGTTAATGAAACGTTTGCCCATAGATCTATGAGATCCAGTCTACGGTACCCACGGCTGTCCTGTGGCAGGAACTGAGCCATCATCTCCTGAAAGGGTCAACAGCTGGCAAACGGGGGGCACACACCACCAGCCTCGGCGTCTGCGCCCGCCCCGGTCCCTCTCTAGGCCTGGTTTTTAATTTAAAGGACGCGGCGAGAGTAAGCACGGTGCTGGCAGGGTCGCTGCTGTCCATGACAGCCTGGACGAAACAACGGAGGGCGCGCCCGGCCCTGCGGAGCCGAGCACCGAAGCTCCCCGGACCCAGGGCGCGGACGCCGGCGGCACTCGGCAGGAACGCCCCCGGGCAGCGGAGCGGCTCTGCGGCCAGCTGCTCCGCAGAGCCACGGTGAGCACAGGCCAGCGCTAGGGCTGGGAGCCCCTCATCCACGCCCGCGTCCCTGTCCGCCCGGAACCGCCGAAGGAAACGGCCCCGACGGGATTTTCGGGTCTTACCCAGTGGTACGGTCCCAGCCGACCGCCATGTTTCACAGAAGCCCGGGTCGCCCAAACCCGGCGCACACGAAGATCTCGCGAGAACAAGAGAGTCCCTCACCGCCGACCATGTCCGAAGGGACCGCGAGTGGAGACCTCGCGATATTTCCTGTGTTGACGGTGTGTGATGTAATCAAGCGGCGCGGTCAACCTGAAAGGGGCGTGGCTTCGTGGAAACGAAATGAAAACACGAGGCCTGTCCCTTTCCAGGAAGGGACTAGTTACCTTCCGCCTGTTGACCAGACAAACAAAATAGAAAGGCTCTCAACTCTACAGACCGGAAGTGATCACTAGCCACCTTAAGGCTTCCGCCACACTGTGGCTCAGGTGGTTGAGCGGTCTCTGGCTTTGCGTCTTCATTTATTTCGGTCAAGAACACCTAAACATTCCTTGTCGGGCTTGGGGAACGGTTTCAATTATTCGGTCAGTGTGCTTAAGGTTTCCCTAAGTGTAAGCTACGCGAGAAAGCCTGACAGTGTTTGCTCGTGGCCCTTCACAGCACAGGACGAAATAGACGGGCTTTGGAAAAGAAGTTGGCTCCGAAATGCTGGAGAGGAAGTCCACTCCAGCTTCCTTTCCACCCATTTGCTACCAAATTTTACAGTCACGCGTTGTCATTTAAAAATCGGGCTTACCCAAAAGAAAGCAAAAAACAGTTATAAGAAAGGAGTATTTATGACGAATATTTTCACAGAAAGCACTGTTTTAAACGCTTTTTCCCCCCTCCAATCCTAACAAATGCCATTATTTATTTGGTTAGTAGGTAAGGATTTAAGTTTTAAGAGGGAGGTAAAGGATAGTTAACCCCTGTCAAAGAGAAACAACCTGGGAAATCTTGACTACAGTAAGTACTAAACTGTACATAAACCATTCAAATCACAGTGTTTCACTTTGTGTACACTCCTTTACTGAAAAAGGGACTCTCATCCTTCAAACCAAGGACAAATGCATGCCCTCTGGTGGCAATTTAATCTCCAGACTTTCAAGAATACTCCAATTAATCAAATTCCTACTTGACTTTCTTAAGATTCATGGTTAAATGGGTTTAAACACAGCCTCAAGCCAAGATTACTTAAGTTAAATATCCAGTCTAACTTGTTAATACCTTGTGACTTTGAGCATATTGCATTTCTTTGTATCTCTATCCCCTTGTCTTGAAATGGCCATAATAATGTGTTGATACGTGTCTAAAATGCAAACTTAGTTACAATCTATTGGCAGCTCTTCCCTGTCTCTTTCCTGTTCCTATACCCAGGTCTACAGTGTATAGGCTCTTGCCTGGATAGAGACTGGGCGGTTGTTTATTTAGTTACACCTGATCCTTTGTCTCCAGAGTAAGTTTCCTTTAGGGTAATAATTATCCCCCTGAGAGTTGGGTTTCACAACATAGCAAAACTAAACAATCTGACCCTGCTATTTTTAGAAAAACAATTTTCAAAGCTAACAAGCATAAAAGTTAATTTTTCCCAAAGAGTGAAAAGTCTTAACCAATCAGTCATTTAGCGTCTCTGGTTTTCTTTCATGCTTTTCTTTCTTTGCTTTGTTTTGTTGTTTTGTTCCGTGCTCGGGCTCAGATTTGGGACCTGATACAAGTGAAGCTGTACCATTGGACTAAGCTGCCAGAATGACATGCCTAACTTTATAAGTTAATTTCCATATTATTGGTGGTGTTATATCTGAGAAACAGTCTGCTTTTGAAAGAATCCATCCCATTATGTTTCATTTATTAAAGAGAAGTTTAGAGTGGTATATTTTAATATTTTTAATTCTCTGTGGATTGGGGACAAGCATTAGCTAGTTAATAACAAAAGTAAGAGGAACTAATATTACTCTGTAAGGTTCAAATGTACCTCAAGTGGATTTTGTGTCTTATTCCTAACTCAACTCTATTCTTTATATATGAACATCACCACCAGCCTAAAATTTGATTGGCTCACCATCTTCTGTGTTTGTTTCTTCTCCCTAGCCGCCAGTCTTAGTGTTGAGTTTGCCCTGAAACTGTTACCCAGCTTCTCAGCTGAGCATGGAGCCTCTCTATACAGACTTCAGCCATAGGTGACTACTAATTTTTCTACTCATATTTTGTATTAACTAGTTTTTATTTGCTGAGACAGATTTTACCTATATCCCAGGCTGGCCATGAACTTAAGCAGATCTTCTGCTTCAGCCTCCCAAGGGATTACAGATGTGTGCAGTGGAAACTTCTAGCCTCTTTGGAAAGTTAGTTATGTCAAATGACGTTTTGCTGGGGTACCCAGGTGGAAGGATGTGTTGCTAAAGCAGACACATGAATGTTTTCCTGAAGCAGACACAGGTAAAAGGATGTTTTGCTATAGCAAACACGTGAAAGAACTTGTGATGAAGGAGTATAAATATGACCCTACAGGGGTGAGCCACCACATTTAGCTATGTACACATTTTCAACGTTGTCATTTATGGGCTTCTGCCATTTTTCCATGTACCAACTTGGAGCTTGAAAATCTGAGTTTTCTTATTTATATGGGTCCATGGGTCCATGATATTTCACGTGATATTTCAGTAGTTCCCAA
>JADRCD010230856.1:0-18314 GCA_019843815.1 Montemys delectorum
GCATTCGTAAGCACCCCAAGCACCCAGAACGCCTCGGGCATGCTGGAGGCATGCATTACCACAGGATCAACGTTGACAAATATCATCCAGGTTACTTTGGGAAAGTTGGTATGAGGCATTACCATTTGAAGAGGAACCCGAGCTTTTGCCCAACTGTCAACCTGGATAAATTGTGGACGTTTGTCAGCGAGCTGACACGGGTTAATGCAGCAAAAAACAAGGCTGCCTCTGCTTGGGATTAAAAGTGTGTGCCACCACTGCCCAGCTTGCCATACCCCATTTTAAAAGAAGTCTCATATATTCTCGCTGGCCTGAAACTCCTTACATAGTTAAGAATAACCTTTAAGTTTTGATCCTGTTGCCTCCATCTCCCCAGTACTCTGATTCTGTAGATGTGCTCCATGGTGACTGGTTTATGCTGTGCTTAGGGTCAAACTCAGAGATTTATGCATCCCGGTAAAGGCTCTGCCAACTGAGGGACACTCCTATCTCTGCCCTCCCAACATGGCTTTAACACACGTGCTGATGAGATTACCCACTCTAGTAAGATGAAATAGATGCTGTCTGAGACTATTTGGAGGTTTTAGCTCAGTGATATTTGCCTAACATGCATGCAGCCCTGTGTTTGATTTCCAACATGGCAGAATTGGAAATAAAGAACAGTTGAAGGAATCTAGGCGCTTAGCTTCTTTTTGAGACAGGGTCTTTGTATGTAGTTCACCTGTCTCTGACTCTCTGATTGCTGGTATTCAAACCTTGCACTAACTATTTTTAAAAGGTAGTTCACTTGTCAAAGTGCTTGCTGCATAACCATGAAGAGCTGAGTTCAAACCCTGGCTCTCTTGGAACTAGACCAGGCTGGCCTCGAGCTCAGAAATCCACCTGCCTCTGCTTGGGATTAAAAGTGTGTGCCATCACTGCCCAGCTCACCATACCCCATTTTTAAAGAAGTCTCATATATTCTCAATATATGAGTTCAAACCCCAGTACCCACATATAAGATTGGTATGCAGAGGCTGGAGAGATTGCTCAGTGGTCGCTGGCTGTTCTTTCAGAGGACCCAGGTTTAAGTTGTAGTCCCTACATGGGGGTTCACACACATCTTACCTCCAGTTCTAGGAGATCAGGTGCCATCTTCTGTCAACCTTGGGTACCAGGCATGCATGTGATGTTCATAAGTCCATCCAAGCAAAATACCTGTACACAGAAAGCTAAGAAATCTTCTTTTTTTTTAATGAAAGAATAAAGCTATTTAAGTTTGCATTAAGTATTTTTCCATTTTTTGAGACAGCCTTGACATGTTGTGTAGGTTGGCTTGGATGTATGATTTTCTCAATGTTAGAAGCCAAGATGGCAGGCATATACTTCTAGACCTGTTTGCCATCACAAACATTATTGTAGCAAACAACTTGTTTTTTAGTGAAATCAGAATTGAATAAAACAAAAATTAATTTAATAATTTTTTTTTTGGTGTTTTTGAGACAGGGTCTCACTATGTAGTCCTGGCTGTCCTCGAACTCACTATGTAGAACTATACTGCCCTCAAACTCATAGAGTTCCATCTGCTTCTGCCTCCCAAATGAGGTGTGAGCCACCGTGCTCAGCTTTGAAAATGAAACACTTTGATATATCTTTATTAACTGTGAAGAATTTTAATCTGCAGTTGGTGGAGCAGGCACAGGGCCTGCAGTTCCATCCTCAGTGCCACATAGATTGGTACAGTGGCTTATGCTTGTGCCTCAGCAGCTCAGCCCGTCCTCCTCACTTGCATAGCTTGAGTTTCAGGCTAGCCTAGGCTACTAAGTGACCATTTTTCAAAAACAGAACAACCACAACAATGAAAGAATTTTAATCATTCTTCTATCAACAATAGTTATAATTGAACATCCAGTCATATTCTTAGATTTCCTTGGATGCAAAACTACTTCTATTAAGATATAATTTTAGTTCTATAGCATTCAGAGTCAGTTCTTTTTCTGCTAAGTTTCATGGAATAGATTTGGGACTGAGAGTTTTTCAGTTTTAAGAGATTTGGGGTGTGGCCCTGATGTGGATACAGGCAAGTCTTATGTTTTCATTTTGCTTTGTATTTCCTGTATAGATAGATGATAGAAGGTAAATGACATTATTTGGTAAAGTGTTCCATACCTCCCTTACTAGAGATGTGAACATTGGTTTTCTTTTTTCTTTTTAGATTTATTTATTTATTTATTTATTTATTTATTTTATTTTATTATGTGAGTACATTGTCACTCTTCAGACACACCAGGAGAGGGCATCAGATCTTATTGCAGATGGTTGTGAGCCACCATGTGGTTGCTGGGAATTGAACTCAGGACCTTTGAAAGAGCAGTCAGTGCTCTTAACCTCTGAGCCATCTCTCTAGCCTGTGTATTGGTTTTCTCTAAAAGAATGTGTTCTGTAATCCCAGCACTTGGGAAGAGAATGTAGGAGGATCAGGAGTTCAAGGCCAGCCTAAGCTATTTGTAGAGGTGTGAGGACATCTTTGGGGAGTCAGTCGTTGCTGTCCCGCTTTCCAGGTAGAGTCTTTCTGCTTCTGTTATGGTGCTGGTCAGGCTGCCTGCTGGAGCCTCCTTCCTACCCGCTGCCATAGTAGGGTGCCAGGCTGGGGCTACAGATGTGTGCTACTCATCATCTTTTTCGGTGGGTTCCAGGGATTGAACTCAGATTGTCAGCTTGTGTGGTGAGCACTGATGTGCTGAGCTACCTCTTAGGCTCAATATTTAAGGACTGCTGCCTCTCCCGTAGGTGTACAGGAATGAGAGAAACAACCCTTCCTCCTTTGACTTCTTGGATGATGCCTTCAGTCTGCTAGTGGGACACTGGGATGGACATTTGTCACTAGTAGATAGAAGGACACCTGGAACTTCTTATGAGAAGTTTTTAAATTCATCTTTGGAAAAAATAAGAACTGTTCATGTCCACCCATTATCCAGACAGTATTTTGTCACGGCAGGATTGAGGTATGCTGGTTTTCTTACATGTTTGTCCATTTGTGTGTTTTGAGACAGGGTCCCACTTTCTGTCTCAGTCTGCTTTGAAATCTGCTGATCCTCCTGCCTCACCTTCTCAAGGTTTATAGGTTTGTGACCAGGCCGGGCTTGAGATGAGCTCTGCAGACAGTGTTAGGATTTAAACCTTTTCATGTCACGAAGTACGTGGTTTAGTTTCATAGACCCTTGACCGGCTTTCTCTGTCTCTCTGTCTCGCTGTCTCTCTGTCTCTCTGTCTCTGTCTGTCTGTCTGTCTGTCTCTTTCTCTTCTCTCTCCTTTCTTTTCTTGAGACAAGATGTATGTAGCCCTGGCTGGCCTGGAAATTAGAGCCCCATATGCCTCTGTATTCTGAGTGTTGTGATTAAGAGAGTACCACTTGACCCCCATCTGACTTTTGTGTCATAGAATACCCAAGTGAATTTCTTTTTTAGGTGGTGTTGTTGGTTTTTTTGTTTTTGTTTTTGTTATTTTTTTTTTTTCGAGCCAGGGTTTCTCTGTGTAGCCCTGGCTGTCCTGGAAGTCACTCTGTAGACCAGGCTGGCCTCGAACTCAGAAATCTGCCTGCCTCTGCCTCCCAAGTGCTGGGATTAAAGGCATGCACTGCCTTTAATTAAAGGCACTGCCCAGCTCCAAGTAAATTTCTTATTCACACTGGTAGAAATGTTTTGAGTGTAATACTTTTTAAAGCAATTCTTTTGGTTTAATAAACAGAAACTGTTGGAGAAGCACACATCTATGCCTTCACATCTGTCTCTTCACACCTGTCCCTTCCCGCCTGTCTCTTTATGTCTGACCCCTCACACCTGTCACTTCTCACCTTTCCCTTCACACCTTTGTCTTTGGCACTGTATGTGTTTACGTCTACTTTTATGAGAAGAAGACGTATAATAAACCGAAAAGTTGTATGTGACCTATAACTTTATTCATGTTACTTTCTTTTTTGGAGATACTGAAAAACTAATAGAAACTAATCTCTGTACCTGGCAGGATCATAGACTTCTTTTTATATCTTAGAATTTTTTCTTTTATTTATTTTTCTATGCCATTCACTGTCTGTAATGTTATATTTAGAGGGTTTTGTCTTAAATGTTCTTTTTTGTTTGTTTGTTTGTTTGTTTGTTGCTTTTTGTTTTTTGAGACAGGGTTTCTCTGTGTAGTCCTGGCTGTCCTGGAACTCCTCTGTAGATCAGGCTGGCCTCGAACTCAGAAATCCACCTGCTTCTGCCTCCCAAGTGCTGTGATTAAAGGCATGCTCTGCCTGGCCTCTTCAGTGTTCTTAATGTAGCGGGGCTTGTGCATGTCTAACTTGGGCTTAGCTCCACTTTATGGGCTTGCTACATGGGCTGTACTTATAATTTCTCTCCCTGTCCCAGGGACGTTCATGTTTATGATGCCAGGTTCCTGAAGTCCAGGGGAAGCCAGCCTTTGATCTCCTTGACTGAGCACTCGAAGAGCATTGCCTCCGCATATTTCTCCCCCGTAACTGGTAACAGAGTGGTGACCACATGTGCTGACTGTAAGCTCAGGTAATAAAATAAGAAGACAGAAAGTGTGTCTAGAGGGGAACCTCAAGTTTAGTCTCAAGGTTAGAGACTGCAGCTATGGTCTCTGTAGACTAGAAGTTATGTTTACTGTTGTTGCTATGGGATCACTAGTGTTACAGTGTTATAGCCTCTCCCTCCCTCCCCTGCTCCCCCATGTCTCACTATATTCTAGGTTAGCTTTGAACTTGTGATCCTGCTGCTTTGGCTTCCTGAGTACTGGGATTACGGGTGTGTTCTGGATCTACCTTAATAGTGTGTTAAATGGAAGTGGGAGAGCCCTGTTCAGGCGTGTGGAAAACAGCAAAAACCGATGCTTCTGCATAAGCTAATAATAGATGTTGTTTTAGGGTTTTCGCTTTGGTACTTTTCTATACTAACCTTTCCCAAACTGATTTTAATCAGTTGAACTTAGAAACAGAAAATAATGTCAAGTTAAAGAGGCTTTTGTAGTCCCAGTTTCTTGACAGTCCAGAAAAAAAATGTGAAGACAGTTAATGTACCTATAAAGGAAAACAGTTCTGTTCCCCTCAAGAATACGTAATCTTGTTTTAGATTTGCAACTTCTTAAGAGTTGGAATTCTTTTCTTCAAGTATGTATTGAATGTATCCCGTGGGTTGGGCTCTAGAGTGGTAAACACATGGTCTTTGGGTGCAGATTTAGTATCTAGCAAAGTGTGTGAGCATTCCCAGGAGATGGAGTCAGAGTGTTTATCATGAGGGCATAGCAGCCCATACCCCCTTTCCACTCACATAGTTTTTACCCCTTTTTATTCATGTACACTCCAGAGTTTATCTTACTATATTAACCTCCAGTAATTAAGTAATAATCAAACCAGGCAAGCTCACGTGCCAAGAGATTGATTGCTCTGTGTCAGCTGGGCGAGGAGGGGGAGATGTGATACAGAAGTTGGCTTCTCTCTACCTTGATCCCTACCTAGTAGAGGATTCTGGGTCCTCTTGCATGCTGACTGTCACTATTGGAGTCAGAGGAAGATTGCTTTTCGTACCTGCACGCAAGTGTTTGTGCTGTTTCCTCCCACGGCCCTTACATATGTTCCTTACTTGTGAATATGGTTTTACTGCAAGCTTGTCATTGTACGTGTTAAGCTGGTGTGGTAGTACCTATCTGTAATTACAGCTCTCAGGAGGCCATGTAGGAATCGAGTTCTAGACATGCATGATGAAATACTTTTTTGGGGGAGCTCGCGGGGGGGAGGGGCAGAGTTTCTCTGTGTAGTCCTGGAACTCACTCTGTAGACCAGGCTGGCCTTGAACTCAGATCTTAGTGCCTCTGCCTCCCAAGTTTTGGGATTTTAAGTGATAGTGTTTAGATATTCCACCCTAATCTTATGACACAGTCAGAATTTCATAGTAGTCCATGTACTTATTGTTAAAGATGGCATCTGAGGTTAGACCCTGATCCCATATAAAGTAACAATTATATTTCCTACTGTGAATTATAGGTATCTTAAATACACACTGTTTCAGAAAACCTCGAGAATCTAAGTAACACAACTCGTTTTCCATGTTTACTTTGCAGGGTCTTTGACAGCAGCTCCATGACTTCCCAGCTTCCTCTCCTCAGTACCATCAGGTAGGCCTCAATGCACAGAGTGCTCAAGATCCTGGATTGCTGGGAGCAGCAGCGGTACATAGAAGGCACGTGTTCAGCACGTGGCTGTCAGGGAGAAGTTATAGTCCTGGATTTGTTTTGTGCTGTGAGCTGGTTTCCAGTCCTGTCCAGAGGGTCTCAGGGGCCCGACTCTTGGCCAGCATATGTTCTCTGAGGTTCTGTTCAAAGCTAAGGACTATATTGTACTTGAGTTACACTGTGCTCTTTATTCAAGAAGACTACACCTACTCGACAGGCTTGTTTATTCTGGGCTTCTATGGCCTCTGCACCTTTCTGCCTCGTGGTTCTGTTGCCTCTTCTTGAACTTTATGGAACTTTATTCCACACGCCATGCTTCTCTCTAGACATTGTTTTACCATTTTTGAAGTTGGGGTTCTACGTGGTGTGGAGTTGTTAGTGTCAGTTTTCAGAGGCTGCATTTTTAAGCATATTGGTTCCCTTTTTCATAGCTTTTGCCCATTCTTTTTATTTTTCAGGTATTATGTTTTAGTTTATCAGTTTCTTTTGTTTTTGTTTTTGATTTGAGACAGGGTCTCACCAGCTCTTCTGGAGTTCCCTGTGTAGACCAGGTTAGCCTCGAACTCACTGACATCCTCTGTCTCTGCCTCCTAGAGTGCTGAGATTAAACGTATGTTCCACCATGCCCAGCCCTTCTTTAACTTACTAACAAATAAAAATGTGTATGACGTATACGGCATGTTTTGAAATATGAATATATTATAGAATGGCTAAATTGATCAGTTTAACGTCCATTACCTCACATTCCTTTCCCTTGTTTTTCTTGAATGAATACATTGCTGGGATCATAGGTGCCCACCACCATGCCTGTTTGGTGGGGCCTCTTTTCTTAATTTTGTTTTTGGATGTGTTAACTGAGTTTTGTAGCAACTGCTTTTTTTATAGTTATATGTATATTTCTTATATATAGGGTTTTATGTTTGTTGATACTTATATCCTACATTTAAAAACTGTGTACAAGTGTGTGTGTGTGTGTGTGTGTGTGTGTGTGTGTGTGTGTGTGTGTCTGCCTGTCTGTCTGTCTGTCTGTCTGTACCCGAGAACAATTTTAGGTATTACTCTGCAGGAGCTGCCACTTCTGTTTTTAAGACAGCTCTCTGAGTGGCACCTGGGGCTCACAGTCTTGGCTAGGCTGGCTGGCCAGTGAGCCGCAAGGGTCCCTGTCTCCATCTCCTATAGCACTGAGATTACAAGTGTGCCCATGCTACCATGACCAGTTTTTAAAGTAGGTTCTTGGGATTAAACTCAGGTTCTTACGTTTATGTGGCAAAAATTTTATCAACTGATCCATCTTCCCAGCCTCTCTATATTGTAACTTTGCTTGAAATTATGTATTAAGTAGATTTTGGGCTTTTTGTTTTTTGTTTTTGTTTTTTCTAGACAGGGTTTCTCTGTATAGCCCTGGCTGTCCTGGAACTCACTCTGTAGACCAGGCTGACCTCAAACTCAGAAATCCACCTGTCTCTGCCTCCGAAGTGCTGGAATCAAAGGCCTGCACCACCACTACCCAGCTAGATTTTAGGGTTTTTTGTTTTTGTTTTACTTTTTGCTTTTTGAGACAAGGTTCCCTGTAGCCTTGGGTGTCCTAGAACTCATTCTGTAGACCAGCCTTGAACTCAGAGATCTGCCTGCTTCTGCCTCCTCCTCCACCTCCTCCTCTCAACTTTTAGGATTAAAGATATGCACCACCACTACCTGGTTGAATAGATATTTTTAATATGTGAAATCTTTTTTTTAATTTTTTTATTTTTATTTTTGTTTTTTCTAGACCGGGTTTCTCTGTGTATCCCTTGCTGTCCTGGAACTCATTCTGTAGATCAGGCTGGCCTCAAACTCAGAAATCCGTCTGCCCCTGCCTCCCAAGTGCTAGGATTTAAGGCGTGCGCCACCACTGCCTGGCTTATCTTTTTATTCTTATGAACATAATCAAATCATCCCTGGTTTTCCTTTTCTTTCCCCCTTCTTCCCCCCTCTTTCCTCCTTCCCCACCCCCTCTCTCCCTTCTCCCTCCCTGTCTAAATGATTTGCTTTGGTAGCTGATAGTATGTTCTATGTAAGTGGTGATAGGACATCCTTACCTTATTCTGATCCCAGAGGGAAAGGTTTCAGTCTTCATCAGTCTGATGCCTTGTGGGCTTCTCACATGTGGTCTTCATTGTATTTGGATTGTCTCCTTCTGCTCCCAGTTTGTTGAGTGACTGCATCATGAAGGGATGCCAAATTTTGTCAAGATTCACTTCAGCATCAGTTGTGATGATCGTGCACCTGTCCTTCACTTTGCTAATTTAGCATGGTATATTACACTGGTTGTATTGTTATGGTGGGCCAGTTTTGTCTGCACTTAACTATAGTGTATAGTTCTTTAGAATGCTGTGAATTTGGTTTGGTAATATTTTTTTGATATGTTTTGTTTTGTTTTTTGAGGAAGGAGTCTGTTTATCCTAGGTTGGCCAGGAACTTGCTTTGTACCTGAGGATGACCTTGAACTCCCAATCTTCCTGCCTCCACCGTTCTGGTGTGTGCGTCAACCACGCCTAGTTTATGAGGTGCAGGATCAGGAACCCAGGGCTTTGTGTATGTATAAGTGCTCTACCAAGTGAGCTACACCCACAGGTTGAAGATACTTGTGTCCATGTTCATTAAGAAAGCTGGGTGTGGGGGCTGGAGAGATAGCTCAGTGGTTAAGAGCACTGACTGCTCTTGCAAAGGTCAAGAGTTCAAATCCCAGTAACCACATGGTGGCTCACAACCATCCGTAATGAGATCTGACGCCCTCTTCTGGAGAGTCTACAGCTACAGTGTAATTATATACAGTAAATAAATAAATCTTTTAAAAAAAAAAAAAAAAAAAGAAAGCTGGGTGTGGAGGTGCAACCCAGGTGTGTCAGTACTTGGAAGTTTAAAGGGGAAGGTTGCTACAGCTGGAGTGAGACTGAGCTACATGGTAATTCCCAGGCTACAGAGTGAAATCCTCTCTCAAATCGAAAAAGAAAAACTAATACTATGGAAACTTATTTTTAAATCTCTCTCTCTCACCCTGCCTCTCCTCCCGTAGTGTATATGTGTTTGAGTCCCCTTAATCAGTTATCAGTGGATTTATATTTTTAAATTCTTTAGGGTCAGTCTTGGCAAGTTGTGTTCCTAAGAGTTTGTCCTTGTCCTCTAGGTTCTTCCGTTTGCTGGTGTATAATTGTTCACAGAATGTTTGTAAGATTCTTTTTGTATGTGTATAGAAGAGTGAACAGGAAAGGTCCTGTTTTAAGGCTGGTGATGTGGCTCAGTTGGTAGAGCCTGGTGTTGATTGGGTTTGATTCCCAGTGTGGTATATGCTTGTAATCTCCTTACCTTGGGAGGTGGAGGCAGGGGGGGTCAGAACTATAAGGTAATTTTGCTACATAGTGAGTTCAAGGTCAGCTTGGGCTACATAAGACCCTGGTGTCCAGAAAAGGGGGAATGGGGAATTTTTTGTTTCCAAAAATCTTTTTTAGACTTATTTACATGTATGAACCTTTTGCCTATGTATGCGTACCATGAGTGTGCCTGATGCCTGCTGAGGTCAGAAGAGGACATTTAGTTCCATGGAGCTGGAATTATGGATGGTTGTGAGCCATCTTATGGGTCCTGGGATCCAAACCAGTAAGTGTTCTTGGCTACTGAGCCATCTCTCCAGGCCCAGAAAAAGGTATCATTGCCATAGGCTGAGAGTCACTGCCCTCTGAGCACTGAAGGTTGGAACATGTAGCAGGCATCTGGAATTATTTCTACTCTGGGTTTTGCTTTTTAACCTTCTCTCTATGCTAGTTTGAATTATACACATAAAAGTAAACACACTGTTTGTTTGTTTGTTTTTCCCTACTAGGCACAACACTATCACTGGGAGGTGGCTAATGAGGTTCCAAGCTGTGTGGGACCCTAAACAAGAAGATTGCTTCATAGTTGGTAGCATGGACCACCCACGGCGGGTGGAAGTCTTCCATGAGACGGGAAAGAATGTGCATTCTCTCTGGGGAGAATGTCTTGTATCTGTGTGTTCCCTCAGTGCTATGCATCCTACCCGATACATTCTGGCTGGAGGTAATTCCAGTGGGAAGTTACATGTTTTTATGCATCAAGAAACCTGAGTTATAGCTGGGCAGTGGAGGTGCACGCCTTTAGTCCCAGCACTTGGGAGACAGAGGCAGGCGGATTTCTGAGTTCGAGGCCAGCCTGTTCTACAGAGTGAGTTCCAGGACAGCCAGGGTTATACAGAGAAACCCTGTCTCCAAAAACCAAAAAAAAAAAAAAAAAAAGGAAAGAAACCTGAGTTATTGGATAGGTGCAACAAATGGTTCAAATTGTTCTGTGGCTAAGGAACCTGGAGACTCAGCTTAGTGTATTTGTTTGGCCATGTATTTAGTAAATATAACATTGCTTTCTCAGTGAGACCTCCATGCAGAATGTAATATTAGCAAGGGAGGAACTTGAAGATCATTTCTAGATGTAAGGGAGAGACCTGGAGCAGAAACTTTTTGATTGTTTTGAGACAGGATCTTGTGTAGCACAGGCTGGCCTCAGACTCTGTAGCCAAGGATGACCTAGATCTCATGAGCCTCTTGCCCCGACCTCCTGAGTGCTAAGATCACAGGCATGTTCCTGTGCACCTGGCATCTTTCAGCACTTTTAACTAGGCCGTATATTGCAAAATTCTAACATGATAAAGCTTTCAATGGTCATTACTAATCTTTTGTGACAGAATGAGACCATTTTGATGCAATAGTAATCTATAGATCTGTGATTTATTTAGTTTGGGGTGAAATTATTTCTCAACACTGGACTAGGTCCTAAAAGATCATCTAATTATGAAACATTATTGAACCCCAGTGACTGTCACATGCTAGACAAGTATTCTACAATTGACTCATATCCTACCCTTTGAAACTTAAATGTTTGTTTTGCTTTGTTCTTGAGACTGGATCTTGCTATGTAGCCCAGGTTAGCTTTGAATCTCTCTTTTCCAAGTGCTAGAACTATAAGCATGTACTAGCATGCCCAGGCAGAACTTAGTTTTATAAGCTAAGAACTTTTTTTTTGGGGGGGGGGGGTGTCTTTGTATCTCAGTTCAGTGTTACTTGAAATCCTATGAAAATCACTGGAGAACAGTTGGCTTCTATGACTTGGGCGTGCTTGGAGCTCTGTCTGTCCCCTGCCTCTGGGCAGCTCCTGAAATGGGCCAGGACAGTACTGTTTGAACTTGTACCACTATCCTGTATTCTAGTGAATAACTGTACAGACTGGGCTCCAGACGAGGGGTTTGTAGCTTTTCACATGCAATTAGTAACCACAGTGTAGTGACAATTTTGGAGTTTTGATTTCTTTTAAAAACACAGAAATATAAGACTGATTTTATTTTAATCCCACAATATAGGGCTGCTTCATGTTGTCCACAGTAGGTGACTGTGATTTGCCCCCTGCTCTAGCAGGGGTATGGTTCTGCCAGCTGCAGATAGTTTCTGCAATTGTGTGACATTTGGAATTCTGGGAACTTTGAGAGGATATATAAATGCTAGAGTCCCAATAGATGGGGTGGGGAGGTTGTTGGTTGTTCAGGGGGATTGGCTGTGATTTGTTAGTCATGCTCAAAGAATAAGCAAAAGGAAAGAAATTAGATTCAGGGATCTCCCTCCCCCCTCCCCCCCATTTCTTTTCCTCCTACCTCTATCCTTCTCTTTCTTATCTAGTGTTGGGGGGTGAAAGGGGGTACATATAAAGGGTGGCAAAAAAGATCCACAAAGTAGTAAAGACCAGCTGTAGTCCTAAGGTGGAATTAAAAAAAAAAAAAAATGAGTCCTAGTGTTGGGCGCCACTTCTGTACAATCTGTTTTTTTTTCCTTTTGTTTCTTCTTTGATCACAGCTACTAACAAATAGAAACCAATCAAACCCCCCTGTACCCACCCCCCAACAGCCAATGACCACTAACCATCCTTCTTGGGGCCCTCATATTTATATACCCTCTGAAAGGTTCCCAGAATTCCAGATGACACACAATCACAGAAATTAGCTGCAGCAGGCAAAACCACGGCTCTGCTAGAGCATGAGGCAAATCATAGTCAGCTGCTGCAGACAGTCTGAAGCAGCCTCAGATCCCACACCTGGGGTTAAAACAACATACTCTTATAGTTCTGTATTTTTTTTAAAGAAACCAAAATTCTAGAATTCTTACTCCACCCTTAGCACTTGAGAAATAGAAGCAGGAGAATCAGGAGTTCAAGGCCAACCTCAGCTAATAGTAAGTTCAAGGTTAATGTGCCTCACCTTCCCTTTCCCCCAAATTAATAAAGCACACAAAGTAAAGTTATGATATTTTTATTTTTTTAGAGTACTTTAAAATAAAACTTAGCTTCATATGCATATGTATATATACGATATATGTTTATATATATTCTGCTGAATCACTGGCCTGGTGTCAACAGTGTATTCTACATTTTTCCATTGTTATTTGCCAAAGTTACTACTGAAAGATTTATAAATTAATAGCTTAAGCAGTTTGGATTGTACTCAATTATACGTCAGAGAAATAAAGTGATAAGAATTTTCCTTGAATAATGTCTTTGAGTAATCCTTATAATTAAAAATCTAGAGGCTCAGCAGGTAAGGGCGCTGGTTACTTTTTCCAATGACCCAAATTGTATCCCCAGCACCTACATGGTGGCTCACAACCAAGTGGGACTCCAGTTGTCAGGGATGCAGTGCTCCCTTCTGGCCTCTGCAGGTATTGCACACACATGGTATGCAAACATACATACAAGCAGAACACCGTAACACATGAGATTTACACAAAAGTTAAAAAAAATCTAAGAATTTAGTGTGGTGGCACAGGACTTTAATCCTATCACTTGGGGAGAACTGAGTTCAAGGGCAGTTTGGTCTGCCTACAGTGAGACCTCATCTAAAAACAGTGTTAGCAGCTTAGCTTTAATAATCATGGATATTCGTAAGGAAATGGTAGTTCTGTTTCATATCTGATAGTTTTTTTTTTTTTTAAGGTATATTTATTCTATGTATATGAGTACACTGTAGCTGTCTTCAGACGCACCAGAAGAGGGCATCAGATCCTCATTACAGGTGGTTGTGAGCCACCATGTGGTTGCTGGGAATTGAACTCAGGATCTCTGGAAGAGCAGTCAGTGCTCTTAAATGCTGAGCCATCTCTCCAGCCCCCGATAAAGTTTTTTTTAATTTTATTTTTATTATATGTATGTTCACTGCACGTGTATGTTGCCCAGGAAGTCAGAGAAAGGTGTCATATCCTCTGGAGCTAAGTTCTAGCCAGTTGTGAGCCACCATGTAGGTGCTGGGATCTGAACCTGGGTTCTCTCCAAGTACTGAGCCATCCTTCTCTCTGTGTATTGGTAACTTGATAAAGTGAGACCAGTTACAAGGTTTTTTTGTTTTCATTTTCATTTTTTTTTTATTTTAAAAAAAGACCCATTCTCTTACGGTATTTAAATATTTATTGAGTTTAAAAATAATCTCCATGGCACCAATGATTTTATGCTAACTACACACTACATAATGTAGAAAAAAGTACATTGCTTTGAAGGAAAACGTAACTTAAGAGATTTGGCACACGAAAGGTTAACAGCTGTATACTTTTAACTGAAACTAAGAAATTCACATTTGTAGGTAGTTTATCCTCTACTGATTAAAGGTGCAGTCCACTGTTCAGTAGGTATTTCCTCTGATCAATGATGCTATGCAGATCTGCTTTCCTACAGTGAGATCAACTAATTCTGAGAGGAAAGGAGAGACATAGAACACAGCAAAACCAGACTGAAAACTTTTGTAATGATGTGATGGGAAAATACTGAAAAACACTAGTCACCAGTCAAGGGGGTTTATTACTGAACTATTGAAGACTATTTGGAAACCAAATCAAAGGGAGCCTTTTCTGTCCTTATTTTCTGGGCTAAGCCTTGAGGGGGAAAACGACCTGAAGGTTCCAGGTCAGATGTTGGAAATGGCACTGACCGCAGCACTGTTAGGACTCTAGACACAAGAAACACACCAGGCGATGGCAGGCTGCCTCTCTCGCTAGGCTAAGGTCAGAGGCAAGGCTACCTACCACTCACTGCATAGACGCTGTGTTCTACAAACTGAGGTAGGAGCACCACACTAGAAGGCCATCTGCTATGTTGCATAAGAATAGAAATCCCAGTTCATACCAGCTCTGTTTCCCTTTGCCATCAGTCCTGTGCTAAGCAAACCTTGGCTATGCAGTTGACAAGTGGCAGTGGCTCATTGCCTTGAAGTGATGTGTGGTCTTTACTAGGATCCCCTCAGTTTGTCTTGTTATGTGGTAAATGTTTTAGATCTCACACCATTTGTTGCTGGTATGGAAATGATCGGATAGGCCTGGACCGATTCTTAAGAGTCACCGCTGTTCACAGTGGCAGTACTTGATCTTGGTATCAGATGACACATCACTGCTGGTTGGTTGTCGGAGCACCCCGCAAAGCCCCCACTGGGAAACAGCAATCGAAGCTGGCCCTGTATAGGCCAGGGTTTGCATCTTACGGCTGAGGACCAGTCTCTCGGCATATTGCAGTTTTAGGTTTATCTTTTGGAAGTGGGAAGCCGGTAGTCTATCTCATGTATACCAGGCTGGCCTCAACTTACTATGTGACTGTGGATTACCTTAAACTTCTGATCTTCCTGCCTCCCTGCTGAATGCTGGGACCACAGGTATATGCTACCACTCCTGGTTTTGTTTATTGTTAGCAGTCAAATCCAGGGCTTTATACATGTTAGAAAAATACTTAACCTCCTCAGCTACATATCCTCAGCCCTATGCTTTTATAAAGTTTTCTCGGAGCATGCCATGTTCTTTTATGCATGCATTATCAGAGGCGGGCTAGGGTGGAAGAGCATGGTCCACAAAAATCACAATTTTATTAAAAAGTTTGTTGACCTCTGGTCTAGATAAGGATGACAACTTGATTTAAAATTAAGTAAATGCCCTCCCATCATCTTCAAAACCCCATTTGGTTTTTTTGTTTGTTTGTGTGTTTTTGTTGTTGCTTTTAATGGCTGCTATATTCTGAAAGTGAACTGGGTTCTACCTACACCAGGCAACAAAACAAGAGGAGCTCAAATATACTACAGCCCACTCTGTTCTGCATTTGGGGCTGTTCTGCTTCACTGTTTTCTGTTGTCCCAGGAGTGTGCGTGCCCATTGACTGTCCTTTACGTGAGTCCTTGGGCCTCGGATGACTTCGAAATCTCCCTGAGATGAAAACAAGCTCTTGTGTTTTATTGGTGGTAAAAAGTGTAGAGGTGTGGGGACTCCTGCTCATTTTAGTGTGTGTGTGTGTGTGTGTGTGTGTGTGTGTGTGTACACCTGTGCTGCTGTGAGTGATGACGCTAAGTGCTCCTTGACCTTGTTTCCAGGAGCAGAGGTTGACCCTAAGGGTGGCATTCCTACAGTAAGTGCTGGTCTCTGCCACAGTCACATTCTATCACCTGTAGGCATTGCTTAGAGATTCTGCTCAGTGTTTCCTGCTCCCTTCCAGGGCTCCTTCCCAATGCCTTCCTCAGATCGGTTTCTCTCTTGCATCTTTTAATTCATAACGTAAAAACAAAATATGAATAGATAGGAAAATAATGTTTTGCTGTTAAAATAGAGCTTGAAATAGGTCTTTGTTTTGGTTTTTTTGTTTGTTTTTTGGAGGGGGCGCACTGTACAAGACAAGCACTGCTCCCTACAGCTCCGCAGGCTCTCGAGTGACTCAGCACAGGTCTCTGGTAACTGTGCTGTTGGACATTTCTGACAGCACACTCTGGCACCACTGTAACACCCCAGAAACACTAGAAGTCTTGAGGTTCTTCAGAAAGAAAAACAAAACATTAAATAAAACTCAGTTGTCCACTAGGCTCTAGTCTAAGGGGCAGACTTACCCCACCCCTTCCGCCACCGCCGCCGCCGCTGCCGCTGCAGCTGCGCTCCTTTCAGATGCCCACTCTGCTCAGATTTGAAAAAACAAAAGAGATTCCAGCTCAGACTATCATAAGAAACAACTTTCTATTTAATCATTCTACACAGTTTACTTCGTTAAACCTTTCTGTCTGGCACGGAAGCCATTCCTGCCTGCCCACAACCCTGGCCTGCCCTGCTGGGTCTTCCAGAACCCATTGGCACCCGTGAGAAAATTGCAGGGTACAGAGGACAACAGTCTGAGTCTTCAGCTAGTGTCCCATCTACTGGGTGACACTACTGCAATCATCAGTATAGTAAAAATAAATGACTTTTATTTGGATACTTTCAAAATAATACACATCTATGAAAAATTAAAGTTCAAACCCCAAAATTATCCTGCATATTGAAGGATGAGAAATATTGAGTTGCTGAGCTTTTCTTGGAAGAGCCTCTGAAGAAATTGGATTTTCCCGGTTTACAGAGCATTAGCCTACATCCCTTTCTTCTGGGAAACAACCCTCCTAGGCTGCAGTGGACTTTTAGTCATGAGAGGACTTGGTGTGTGTGCCGATGGTTCCGCGATGGGTCCCATTGCTGGGAATGGGTAGCCGGGTTCCTTGGTCCACCTGGCTAGTTATTGGGAGGAGTCATGCCTTCTCAGGTGTCAATGAGCAGGCTCACCACTGAGCGGATTTTGCAGGCAAACCATCGCCTGAGGGGACAAAAGTATTGATAGTGGAATTGTTCAAACTCAGGGGTCTGGCGGATATCTCGGAAAAAAGCAACGTCAAGGTCAGACTCAGTAAGGATGATCAGGAGGAGGAGCAAAACAAAGAGGAGTCCCATGGTCACAAGGAGCAAACGGAGAACACTTAAAACAAACTTATTCACCTGTTCTTGCTCTGACCCGCCGTGCCCCTGACATAGGGCCCTCAGCTCTCCTCCCAGGGCCTCCGCCTCTGTCGCAGTCGGGGTGCTGGCCTCCGACTCCTTCTCCTCCTCAATGCTACACGTGGCTCCATTGATCTGCCGGGAGAGCAGCATCAGCTCCAGGCTGTGCTCCGCTACAGGGGTGGGCAGCACACTGTCTGCGGGGCTGTAGGCCTCATCCGCTATCACAGCTACACGTTCATTGCTGTCTGCCCGGCTGCTTCGCACGTGAGGCAAGAAGGTGTCCCCATGGGAAGAGGTCCGCACTGGTGTGGAATGGGCACTGTCTCGTAGGGACTCAAGGCCTGGAAAGGCAAAAAGCACAGGAATTAGCTTTCCGGGTCACAAAATTCTTTCTTATCCAATGGCATCCTTCAGTTCTCTAGGTGCTTGTGTGTGCTCCATGGTATAGCAGCATTAGCTGTGGACTCCATATTTAGACATCAAGAACCGGGCAAAAGAAGTACCCAGTGGACATTTAAAAATGTTTAAAGTTTTTATTTGTGTCTTTCAATAACCCCATAAAGTGGTGAGGGTGAATAGTTAGAGGAAGGTCATGTGGCTGGCTGTTCAAGGCAGAACTGTGGATGGAATCCAAGCCTGTGACTCACAGTGGGGACGATGGCATGCAGGGCACATTAAGTCTGCAGCCTGCATCTGCCTTAGGATTAAGAGCAGCTGCCCTAGAACTCTGGATGCTTGGGTTTCTCTGCATTTCCTGATACTCATCCCGATTGGCCTCTGGCATGTGTGATAGGAGTGCTCCCTGTGTCACTGATGAAACAGAACTCTCTAGGCCTGATCCTGGCCTCTGCCCTACTTCCTTTCTTCTAGAGGGCATATGACACCCTCTAAAAGGCCTGTCCCCTCACAAGGACATCTATGACAGCCAGATCTCCCAAGCATGACCAGCTTTGGTGCCAGCAGCCACTTCAGTACAAAATATCTTGGCTTGTGATTAATCCCTAGGCTGGCTGAAGGAGGACAGAGGCTGACATCGGGACAGCAAGTCAGCCGCCATGGCATCTAATAAGCTGTTGGTGACTTCAGTAGACAAGAGAATGGGCTGGCAGGCATTTCTAGTAGAATGCCTGGCCACCGCCACAGTCGTTCACCGGGCATGTCAATGTTCTGTTCTCCCGACACAAGACTGCTATGAGATCATTCCACATCAGCCTAGTCTGAACAAGAAAATGTAGCCCTCCCCACGTCTCCACCCTC
>JADRCD010230857.1:0-10718 GCA_019843815.1 Montemys delectorum
TGAAATAAGTAACAATTACAGTATACAATATTAAGCATTAAAAAAATCTTTCATTGAAATTTTTTTATTGTTGTTACTTATTTGACTAAAACATTTGAATTTTTTAAACAACAAACATTGAGCAGAATAACTCGCTCACTACTGTGCCACTGTACAATGTAGACTGTCCTAGATGTTTTCTGTCCATCTAGAGATTTAGATTCTGCCCACTCGTGCAGACATTGATGCATGATGGCAGAAGTACCAGCACCTTGATATAGAATAAGTGTATGAGGTAAGGATGGAGTTATTACCATATTGCACAGAATGGAATGCTGAAGTTTATAAAGGTCCCACTGTAAGCGAAGGGGACCTAGAGGGAAGCTGAGAGAGCATACTAGAAAAGCCATTGACCTGACCAGGCCATTCATTGTCTTCCCATTCATCTCTTCCCATTCACCATCTTCCCATTCATTTCTTCCCATTCATCTCTTCCCAGCCAACTTAGTTCCCTGGAAGTAGATGTTCAATGCTGTCCTGGGGGCTAGGAAAGATTTACCAAGGGGCACAACATCTGCATGTGGAAGTTTCTGGAGCTGAGGCTGATGGGGGTACTAGCAGGGAGTCAGCTTCCCATTGGGAGGAACAGGGAGCAGGTGTTCCCCCAAGCCCATCCAGGCTTTCCTTGTGTTCATTGAATGTCTCCATTAAGGAGCTACCCTCTCTCTGGGTCCGGCAAGGCAGGGCTGGCTAACAGAGAGCTTGCAAAGTTGAACCTTGTTTACTCCTGATAAGAGAACCAAAGGGAGATTAACTTTTTACCCATTTTCCTCTGAAAGCTATCAAAAGAGTTATGAACTCCTTTCAAGATGAAAGGTGTTGGTTCTTCACAAAAGTGTCACGGCGAGTGAACTTGAGCATCTTTTGTCCCTCTTCCCCACTGTGTAGAGTGAATGGATCCCTTCACCTCCCCGTGTATCTCTAAAGGCTGTTGTGTGACCTCTGTTCCCTATTCTGCACACTCTTCCTCTCTGCTGCTTTCTGCTGCTCCTCCATTCTTGGTCCACCTGCCAGAGTCTCTGAAGTCAACACTGAGGCATTCGAATGCAGGCATTCGTCCTATCTGTTCCATTGGAAGAAGAGCCTGGATGGATGATTTTGAGGGTTTGATCTTAGAGAAAGGCACCTATTTCTTGGTGGTCCCAAGTTTACACCTCAACTCTTCCCTCTTCCAGAACTGACTCTGTCACTTGAGAATGTGTTGTCTCTACTGTACCTGCTCCTGACTTGCTCCAATCAACACATTCCTTTAACTACTTTAAAGCAAGCTTGTTAGAGCTGTCTGCCAGACCATGAGGTTCCAACTTGCTCTGACTAATTAGGGGCTTGGGAACATGTGAGTTGCTTTAGAAACTGTTCTGTGGGTGATTGTAGTGCTGAACAAGTTCACTTTTGAAATGTTTAATGCCTAGCTGTTTTCTCCTCTAGATACAGGGGAAGGGGGGAAGGGGCACTCACTTTGCAGGCTGAGACTGTATTTTTACCTACATTCGTTTTGTTTTTGTTTTTGTTTTGTGTTTGGCACTTGCAGTTTACATACTCGTGATACGTCCCACCTGCCTTCCCCCTTAAAAAAAAAATAAAAGAAGTAATACTTGAAAATCACTGTCCTTCAGGTGGAGAGCTGAAAAGAGCTTTTTTAAAATTGCTGACTCACATTGCATCCTCAATGCCTGTAGAGAGGAAAGCCACCATGATTAATTGCAGGTGGCAAAAGCTTGTCATCCAACCCCACCCCAGCCCCAGGTTCCAGCATCTTTGTTCTGCAAAGCTAATGCAGGAGACTACTGCAATTCAGTCTTCTCACCTGCACCTGCCTCTCCTCCTACCTCCCTGGCTACCCTGACTATCACTTGGTTGCTTGGCCTTCAGGTAGCTAACCTATTCTTATCTCGCACCTTCCTTTTTTTTTTTTTTTTTTTTTTTTTGTCATATGGGACTTAATATTAAAGTCTAGGATTGTCATTCCCATGAAACTTCTTCAATTACCTTTTGACACTTCATTAGTTTAGTTACCCAATAAATATTTATTTGTAATCTCTGTGAGAGGTGTTTGGTATCAGTGCTGGTTCCTTGTTACTTTGTTTACTAGGGTGACACAAGCTAGAGTCATCTGGTAAAGGGGAACCTCAAGTGAGAAAATGTCTTTATCAAACTGGCCAGTAGGCCACTCTCTGGGGCATTTTCCTGATTAATGTTTGATGTGGGAGGTCCCAGCAGGTGACCATGGGCAGGTGATCCTGGGTGGTAGAATGCAGCAGCCCAGGCAAGCACGGGGAATAAGCTTTCCTCCAATTCCTCTGCTTCATTTCCTGTCTCCAGATTATTCCTTCCCTGTCTGAATTCCTGCCTTGGCTTCCCTCAGTGATGGGCCATGAGTGGGACCATAAGCGAAATAAGCCCTTTTCTGCTAGGGTTTCTTTTGATCATGGTGTTTACCACACTATTAGAATGCAGGTAGGATAGTCCCCAAGGATAAGTGAGACCAGTACATTTCCTTCTTGCCTTTAGTTATATGGTGTAACCTGGAAAATAATCACTGAACAAGAATTGATCCTTAAACACCAGTCACATTGACAGACAGGGAGTTATGAGAGCTTAGACGGCATGCAGGTGAGGAACTTTCTCTTTGACAAAGATACACTCAAGGAAAAGAATGATCGAGGAGAAGAATGCGGATTCAGAAGACAGATTTTAGAAGACCAGCATGGCCAAAGCATGGGAATAAGTGGTCATTAGGCATTCTGAGTCTATGGCAGAGTAACAATTTAATTTCTTTACTATCCACACTGAGTCTGTGATGAGAAGTCTAAGCACACAGGGAAGGTAAGTGGCTAGCCTCGGGTCTCAGTTTGGAATGCTACATCTGAGTGATGAGCCAAGACAATCAGATGTGGTTCTGCCCCCTGAACATAGCACCAAACTACAGAGATAGCAAAGGGACAGCTGGCAGGGACCACATCATAACTCAGAAGAAAAGGAGAGTCATTTCATTCAGTCAATGCAGGTAGTACTGAGCATTTGGGCAGGAGAGGAGATTAATGAATGTAGTTTGTAGACTGGCTGGTAACAGTGTTCAGACTACACTTCACATCGGTCAGAGCCCAAGTGTGATTGTCTGTACTCAGGTAAGAGTGGTCCTCAGAAACAGAATTGGTCCAAATGTCATTGAATCCTGCGTCTCACTTGTCCCAAATGTGCTACAAAAAGATGCTACAGGTTAACAGGAGGTCTCTTTCTTGAAGATCAAGGACAAACTAGCTTTTCTTTGTAGCTTGAAGCAGACAGGATTTCTTTCTGATGGTTCAGGGCAGTTTTATTAACCAAAACTTGCCTTCAACTTGGCATCTTGTCAGCCAGAAACAAACCTATTATTCACTAGGACTGCCCTGAAAAGGGGAGGAGAAATTAATGTAATTGAAGGAGACTGTCCTTAATTAAAGGAGCTCCCCAGGAAATGTCAATGGCAGCCTTGTTTTAGACAGGTTCCCCCCTTTCCTCCTCTCGCTCCCTTTCTCCTTTTTAAATGTAGCTTTTTGAGTCCTCCTATGGTTGGGAAGTTTCTCATATCTGGGTTTCACCTGGTGAATTTTTATTTAATCTTCCGCAAATTCTGGTTCAAGTTGTCTGCATTTGGAGGATTGGCACACACATGGCATCTTAGCGCCAAAGCATGTGGGCCAGTGGAGGGCTCCAGAGCCATGAATGCAACCGTTGTGTAGCTCTGGATGACTGTGCTGAGCCTTGGCATTTCAGAGTAGCCAGAGGGTCACATGGGCCACTTTTCTCTCCTCCTCTTGGCATATGCAGTTTAGAGCCTCCCTCTTCTACTCTTCTACCCAGAACCCCTTAGAGGGATTTTCTCCATTCCATAAGTATCTTTTCCTGTTGGCCTAACATTACACATTTTTCTGGTTAGCATTATTTAGTGTGTGGGTAGAGGCACTGTAGCCATCTGTGATGCCTATAGTCCAACACATTAAAGCAGGAATGATAAAGGTATTTTAGGGAATACTTGTACTGTCTAATTATTTACTATGTACGCACCACACACATATACACGTGTGTGCGCGCACGCGCGCGCGCACACACACACACACACACACACACACACACACACACACAGAGAGAGAGAGAAAGAGAGAGAGAGAAAGAGAGAGAGAGAGAGAATTGCCTTTAGGAATTAAAAGAAATAGCACCCTGAAGTTCTAGAATTAACATGTACTTTGTGGATTATTAAGTTTATCCCCATTATGTATCAACAAAGTTACCAAAATGGGGTTGGGTGCCCAAAGCGGCAAGTCTCTGCAGGCATGTAGATATTCAAACATACATCAAAATAAGGTCTGGTGTTCTCTGTGTGTCTTACCACCTGAAACCTTCACAGTGTTTTAGAGGGAAAAGCAAACTCTCAAGGCTGGTAACTTGCATGTTTCAATTAGAAAGAGATGAATTTGAAGTCATTTGCGTGGATGGGATTTGCAATCAAGTCTCTAGATTGCACCCGAGGATCCTCCTCATTGGAAGACATTCATATGAAGATCAGTACTATAAAAAGTGAAGGTACAGTAGAAAGAATCCTATCAAAGCTCTCCAAGTTTTGTCTTTTGTGAGTCTTGGCTTCTTAGAGCCCTGACCTCCACCATCCCCTGGAAGGTTGCTGCCTACACAGTCTTTAAAAATGTCAAGAGATGCAGAGACATGGCTGGCTCCAAGTGAGCTGAGACAGCCCAGTGAATGGATGTTCTGACACAGCACTTCTGGTCACAGGAGTTAATTACTTTGGCTACACAGCTTAAGTGCAGCCCATGCATCAGATCAGACCCAATTCCTGGAAACTGACAAAGAGAGCTGGGGGAGGATGGGAGGCAGGCCAATGCTCTTTCCTTCCCCTGATACCACACCATCAGTTAGCTGTAAAGGGTGTGGGTTCACAGACCCTGCTGTGCCCCATTCCCTCACTCCATCCAAGCAGGAGCTGCCCAGGGCTGTCTAAGTTCTGTCTGATGTTAATTTCCTTCCTTGCCTCTACAGTGGCCTTGTTTTCTGTGTGCTTGTTGGATTCTCTTAACTCATTAGTCTAATTGAGGGCACCTTTGTTAATAGATTTGTGATTGTATGGAATTCCAGACTGGGTGACTTTGACAACAGAAATTAATTTTCTCATACTCCTGGAAGTAGGAAGTCCAAGGGCAAGGCACTGATATGGTTTCTTTCTCCTTGGCTTCTTGCTGTGTGCTCACATGGTCTTTTATCAGTGAGTACACATCCCTGGTATCTGCCTTGTATAAAGCCTTAGATCATAGTGAGTTCCACACTCTGACCATCTCCTGAAAGTTCACATCTCCCACATGGCACACTAGGACTAGGACTTTCATGTATGAATTTCAGACAAGTAAAACCCAGTCAGTAATGGTGCCACAGATGGCTCCTACTACTAAAGTGACATACAGCTTTGTCTCAGCACAGTGATACCTTACTAACAAGTAAAAGCACCTTCACGGACAGTTAGGAGGTATTTTCTACAAAGACATCTATTCATTAACTCATATCTCTTAGGAGGCATATTGAATTTTAGAAAGCAGGTGGATGTACACACACACACACACACACACACACACACACACACACAGTGTATACATGTAGATATGCCTATGCAAATAACATGTGTATGAGGATATTTCTTCTACCACAAAATTTGAGAAATTAATAGGAAGTTCACAGATCACATAAGATGCTGGAGGAAACGTGTCAGGAAAGCTGGAGGCTTAGCTATGCACTGTGAGAGCATCCTGTTAGGACTGAGCCAGTCACTCCTGTATCAGGCACAGGTTAGTATGACTAGTGTCTAATACATAAGGAACAATTACTTTAACTGGAAAGATGGCTGAGCAGGTAAAAGTAGTTTCTGCCAAGGCTAGTGGCTTGAGTTCATCCATGGAACCCACTGTGGAAGGATAGAATTGACTCTGTAAAGTTTTCTGCTGACCTCTACATGATGCTGTGGCACATAAGCTTTCCTACCCACACTAAAAAAATTAAGTTTTAAAAGAACAATTATTTTAAGCAGGCCTTGCTGTGGTTCCATGAAGATCTACATTATTGTAATTTTATACAGAAGAAATTAAGGCATAGACAAGCAACTTCCTCAAAACCACAAAACCACTATCTGAGGCCAATGTGTCTGCCTTGATATTAAAACCCAGAAACATTTGCAGTCTATTAGGGAAGACAAAGCCAAATACCTAAAAATGAAAATCAGATGGTCAACCTATGTAATTGACTCAGTTGCCAGGTGATCAATTTGAGAATAAGTTGCCAGAGAAAGCCCTGCAAAGAAATATATTGAGCTCTAATGTCTAGGTACATTTTAAAGTGAGCTTGAGAGGTGGCCAAGAGTGCCTTTAGTGCTGGAGGCAGAGATGTAAACTGAGTACAGGAAACAGCAGGGAAATTGACATCTTCCTAATGGAGGGCTCGAAGTACCATGAAAGAAGAAAGTAAGAGGGTGCTTCTGTTCTCAAGGTTGGCACTAGACTTGTAGTTTAGGAGGAAGCAAAGCTTGGGTAGGATTGTGGACAGTGGTGGGATTTGGAGCTGGGACATTTTTGTCGGTGGCAGTTCATCTGGATCAGAAGTGAACCCTTTGTATATTGAAACTATGTTCATAATAAACCAACATTCACATTTCTGCTTACTGAAAATTATAATTACATGATAGGAAAGTAAAAGAGAACTCTGAGTCTTACATGCATGTTATGTCACTCTCAACTACAGATGGAACGCATGGAGTTGTTATCCATAGGGAGCCACTGTCTTTGGTGGAAATGTACTATGAAAGGAGATACTTTCTGCCCAATCAGTCACCTTAAGTCCCCACTAAAAACTGTGCTTATCTCAGTCTTGGAGACCGCTGTTGTACATCCAGGCTAACTTGATGTTACCTAGCTCTTATCCATAAAATTAAGCTGTGTGTACGTGCTTATAATTAATTAGTTTTCATCCTAATGTGTTCTCTTCTTTCATGAGTTTTGCATGATCAACATCCTTAGTTACATCCCTGGAAATAGCTTTTATGTTTCTGAATTAGTCAAGTCCTCCAGAGAAACAAAACCAACAGTAGACACAGATAAACAATAGGAGATAGGTAGATAGGCAGACAGATAGATAGATGTGATGGAAAACAGACATAGAAATAGGTAGGTGGCTAGAGAAAAAGATGATAGATAGAAGATAGAGATAGTTGGATGGATAGACAGATTTAAAAATTGGCTCATATAACCATGGAGACTGAGAATTCCCACAATATGTTGGCTATAAGCTAAGAGATGGGAAAACTGATGGCATACATTCTGGAGTCTGAAGGTCCAAGAACTAGAAACTGTTATATCTGAAGGAAGAAGAAGGAAAATGAATGCCCTAACTCAAAAAAATAGGATGGGGAAGTCTTTCTTCTTGTTGTCTCTGTTCTATTGGAATTCTGAGTGGACTGGAGGATGCCTGCCTTCAGTGAGGGTGTTCTTCTTTGCTCAGATCACTGAGTTGGAGATAATCTCATCCAGAAACACACTTATAGACACATTTAAACATATGTTGTACCCTACTCAAGATGATAGAAAATTGATCGTCATTATTTTCAATGAGAGGCAGACTTTTGTATGCCTCTGGTCTTCATAGGTGTGAGGTTGTGCCGTCTTCCTATGCTGCTCTTGACCTTACTTGCCTGAAGAAACAAAGTGATACAAAAGAATGGCAAACGTGAGAGAGAACCTTTGTGGTATGGAAATTCTGACATAAGGAATTGTCTCACCAAGGTTGTGGAAGTGGACAAGCAGATGGCATAGTCAATGAGGAGGGTGCTCACATTCCACTGGGTGTGAGGTATGAAAAGGGTTGGGAGTGGGAATTTGGAAAAGGTCCCCACATTCCAGCAACTCTTCTTGGCAATTTTTTTAAGGGCTGAGTGCTCAGAGGCTTTATAACTCTGCTGAGATGGACTCAGGCAAAACCAACTCTGATGGTTAGTTCTAATTGTCAACTTGATATAACCTGGATTCATTTGGGAGGAGAGCACCACTGACAGTTTGGATTTTATCAGGTTCATGTGTAGGAGCTTGTTTTGATCCGACATAAAGACATGGAAGAAAGAAAACCTTTTGCTTTTTTTTTTTTTTAATTCCCACATTTGACTCTCACGTTGACAGGTAGGTAAGTTTATCTATTCTAATGCTACTGTTGCTGCAAATCTCTTTGCTGATACTAGAGCCAGGTTCTTCAGTCTTCCAACATGGACTAAAGGCTAGTGTGTTGGTTTGAATATGTTTGGCCTAGGAAGTGGCACTATTTGGAAGTGTGACCTTGGTGGAGTAAGTTTGGCTTGGTGAAGGAAGTGTGTCATTGTGAGTATGGGCTTTAAGATTGTCATCCTAGCTTCCTGGAAGCCAGTAATCTCCTAGAAGCATTCAGACGAAGACTAGAACTCTCAGCTCCTCCTAAACCATGCCTGCCTAGATGCTGCCACGTTCTTCCCTTGATGATAATGGACTGAACCTCTGAATGTGTAAGCCAGCCCCAATTAAATGTTGTCCATATAAGAGTTGCCTTGGTCACGGTGTCTCTTCACAGCAGTAAAACCCTAACTCAGACAACCAATAGCTCTTCAGAATTCCTGCAGACCTTGGCAGCAGCTTGAGACTCCTAGGACATCCAACTGTATGGATGGGTAACTACCTGACTGAGAGATTTTTGTCTTTCTGAGTCTGGGTCAATATTAATGTAATACTTTCTAGATCCATCTAGCTGCCTGAGAATTTCATTTTAACAGCTAGATAAACTTCAATTGTGTGTGTATGCCACACTTTCTTATCAGTTAATCTGAGGATGGACATTCAGGCTGGTCCAGTTTTCTTGCTATTTTAAGTAGTAAAGCAATCAATGGACATACAGGTGTCTCTGTGTAGGATACATGGTCTTTGAGATATATGCTCAGGAGTAAAATAGCTGGGTCAGATGGTAGACTATTTTTCTTTCTGGAGAAAACTACAAACTGGTTTCTGGAATGGCTGAACTTCTTTGTGCTCCCATCACCAATGAACCAGGATTCCTCTTGGCTCATATCCTTATAAGCATTTGTTATGTATTTTCTTGATTTTCACCATTCTGATTGGGTTGAGATGCAATCTTAAAGTAGTTTTAGTTTTGTATTTCCCTGAAAAGTGTAAAAGTTAAGCACATACACACACACACACACACACACACACACACACACACACACACACATACACACACACCTGTCAATCAATAAATGAGCTAATGAAATGAACAGACAGTTCTCAAAAGAAGAAATAATGACTTAAAAAAATACATCTTGTGAAAGTTCAATGCCCCAGTGTAGAGGAATCCCAGGACAGGGGAGTGGGAGTGGGTGGATTATTGAGCAGGGGGAGGGGCATGGGATAGGAGGATTTTCATTTTCGGAGGGGAAATGGGGAAAGGGGATAAAATTTGAAATGTAAATAAAGAAAATATCTAATAAAAAATAAAAGAAACTTCATCTTAGAACTTGAAAAAAAAAATCTGGGGTTTATGACTGGCTCCAATTGTACTGAAGAGCTGATTCAGATACTATGCTGGATAGGAAGGGTTGGAACATTTAGGGAGCCTTCCTATAATGGTTGGTTTTTATGGTCAACTTGACACAAAATAAAGTCACCTGGGGAGAGGAAACTTCAACTGACATATTTTCTCCACCACACTGGCTCCTGGGCACATCTGTGGGGCATTTTCTTGGTTGCTGATGGATTTGAGAGGGCCCAGTCCACTAGACAGTACTATTCCTATGCAAGTGGACCAGTACTATATAAGAAAACCGAGCAAACCAGAGAGATCAAGAAAGCTGAGCCAACCAGAGAGAAAGCCAGTCAGCCGGTTTCCTCCATAGTTCCTGTATCTGCCCTTGTTTGACTTTCCTTGGTGATGGAAAGACTCTAAAGTATAAGCTAAACTAAATCCCTTCCTCCCCAAGTTGCTTCTGTTATCACAGCAACAGGAAGCAGACTAGAACACTCTTATCCCTAAGTGTAGGCCGAAGTTCATGAACCAGAGGGTGTGTGAATGGATTTGCAACTAGGCAAGGGTGAATGACTTAACAGGTGCATTTCCATTGGATAAACACCCATACAGCACATAAATTAGTTATACTCTATGAGATCTGGAAGATAAAAAGGCCTGGTCCTTCAAACGAGGGACCTGAAGGACTGGTGGTGGGTTAAGGAGGCACATAGTGGGTGGAGAAAAGTGGGTGTTGGATCTTCAGTTGGGTGGTCAGCTAATGAATGTCACCAGGAACTTCAGTTGGGTGGTCAACTAATAAATGCCATCAGGAGACAGGAGCTCTTTCCTCCAGCCATCTGCTTAGCACAGTTAACTGATTTCTAGACCAATGCAGGGTGCACTTTAAACAAGACACTAAGATTAGCCAATCCACTTACCCCCGCCCCCAAGGATACTACTCACCCAGAGGACGCCTGATAAATGATCATGTAAAATATTATGCTTTTAAGAAGGTCCCTCCTATCTCTCTCAGAGTCAATATAGTCCATTATGTCAGTTCCTATCCACTGGCGTCTTTCTCAGCTATTTATATTTCAGTTTAGTTAGAGCTGAGGCAAAGCTCACCC
>JADRCD010230858.1:6314-19536 GCA_019843815.1 Montemys delectorum
ATACATACACAAGGACTGGAGAAACACAATAGTTAAGAACACTGGTGCTCTTACTGATGCTCTTCTAGAGGCCCTGGGTTCCTAGCACCCACATGGACATTACAAGTGGCTGTAACCGCAGCCTTCTTCTGGCCTATGTGAGTACTGCACATATGTGCTGCACAGACATGCATGCAAGCAAAACACCCATACACATAAAAAATTAAAAAAAAAATTTAGAATAGAAAACCTCAAAAAACTTAGCAACAAATTACTCCCTTATACACAATGATCTGTCTCACTTAAACATCCTGTAGAGGAGGTTAAGGTTAAATTGTAAACTATCGATTTACCTAGAAAAGCATGAATTCTAGAAGTATGAAACTGCTAAAAATATTTTTGTCTACAATTATTTCAGGCTTAACGTCTTTTAAAATGTCACTTTTGTAAGAACTAGCAATGTTTGAAAATAATCCAAACGAGGTCTTGCCTTTCCAACTCCCATTAGCTGATGTCCCCCAAACCATCAACCATCAGACACAACATTGCCAAGGCTTCATGCAAGAGACACAACCCAAAACCTCAGTAGGAAAGCTGACAGCAAAGAGCTAGCTGACGCTAATCCAGCTCGGAAACACTGTGCATACATATCTTGCATTAAAGGATGAGGAGCTAGCTGTGTGTTATAATGAGATATTATGTCAGTTGTCTGTCCTCCCCACAACCCTCACAGATAATCCTGGAAGCAGAGCATGGAACATTCTCGAGTTACCACAGTTCTTTAGGGTGGATCTATCTTGCACACAGAGTAGAGCTGCACCTATATTCCAGCATCCTTGTCTTCTGGGGTCCTGACTACTGTACTCGTGTCACCCCAGAGGCTCAGAAGAATGACTTCATGCTCATGATGAAGCCAGGGTGAGGTTGGGAGATGCGTGTGTTGACAGAGACTTGAGTCGCAGCTCCAGCAATGTAATTTGAACACGTGTTGGCTCTAGAACATAACCAATTCTCTGTGGCAGTTCTACAGCCAAAACCACTCAACTCTAAGCTCTCATAGGATATAGAACAACCCAAGTTCTCTCAAGGAGGAGTTTCCACTAGTATTGTTTCAAACACACGGCATTTTAAAAAGCTTGTCATTTGTGGTTTGGGCTGTCCACACTGACGAATGACCCTGGAAGACACTAGCAGTCCAGACTGGACTCATAACTCAAGATATTGGACACAGCTGAAGAAGATTCTTTTTTTTCTTCCAAAAATCTTTTTGCAGCATAATTTTACTCTTCTACCTCATCTCATACAGAAAATAATTCTTCAGATACCTCCAACTGCATGAACTTGACCTGTGCTTTCAATTGAGGTCATCTTGCTCTGTTCACTCTGCCTCCCTGCAAGATGGCCTAACGTGTTCTTTGGGAGATGGAAGATCATCAAAAGTATGAGGGGCTGGTTATAATCAAAGAGTTGACTTCCTTTTTCTTTAAAAATATAAATACACTTGAATGAAATTTTAAAGATTTATTTTTTCTTTGTGTACACATGTATGCGTGCGTGTGTGCATGAGTGTGTACAGAGGTGTGTGTGTGTGTGTGTGTGTGTGTGTGTGTGTGTGTGTGTGCCCACAGAGGTAGAGAGAGAGAGAGAAAGGGCATCAGATACCCTGGAGCTGGAATTACAAGTGATGGTGAATCTGTCCCACTTGGGTGCTGGGAATCAAACTGAAATTCTACATCAACTATTTTTCTTGACTAAGTTGCCTCTCCAACCCCAACAGTTTTCCTGTGTGTCCCACACAGGCATCCAACCCATGGCCTCAGTGCTATAGCTCCCAGCTCTGACCTGAACTATGTGTGTCTGCACTTCTGTACGTCTCCACACAACCTCAAGCATCCTTTGAAGGCCCTGCTAGGACAATGTAGACAAGCACACAATGTAGACAAGCACACATGAGTTATTTCTCTGACAATAATCACACCTGTTCAGTGAAACAACCAGAGGGGAGATAAACAAAAGCACAGTATATCTAAAAATAATGGAGCACCTGGCTTAACTGCTTTTAGCAGTTTTAACCACAATATGAAGAAAAATTTATCCTAGATGGAGTTCCTGCAAAGACTCTCTGAGTTTCACTCAGCTCCACTGAGAAGGCTGCTTGTGTACTTTTTGATGAGTCATGCAAGTGGTAAGTGAATTTATGTCTTTTTCAAGCAGTTTCATAAGTGACTAATAGTTATTCTAATACCAGGAAGCATTTTGCAATAACATCGACTGACTTTACTCTTAAGAAGTACGTACATTGCTTTTTAAAGGGTTGCTTCAGAAAATTTCAGACACACCTTCCAGGAAAGTGGTTTATATTCGTTTGCTTATTTACTTAGTGTATGTGTTGTGTATTTCTGCATGTGGAGACAAGATACCAATGTCAGGGACTGTCTTTCACTGTTTTCCACTTATGATTTTCCACTTCTGACTCCCCAGCCCTGGGATTACACGCACACACTATCACACCCAGATTTATATGTGAGTGCTTCACCTCTTGAAGTCACCCTAACATTAACCACCTCCTTAAGCAGCTCCGTTTCAGGGAATGACTCCTCTGTCTACCCAGAAGTCAGCCAATCACAAGGCAGCCATCCACAGTCAGCCAATCAAAAGGCAGCCATCCTTGAGTCCTCTTTCTTCCTTGTTGCCAAGTAATCTTTCAACACATTTTTTTATTAACTGAACATAAGAAAAGATGCAAAGGGATCGGAAGATGTGCTTAAAATGGATAAGACCCTGGGTAATCATTGAATCTTTAAGTAATACATACACACACACACACACACACACACACACAGAGAGAGAGAGAGAGAGAGAGAGAGAGAGAGAGAGAGAGAGAGAGAGAGAGAGACAGAGACAGAGAGAGACAGAGAGAGACAGAGAGACAGAGAGACAGAGACAGAGACAGAGACAGAGACAGAGACAGAAACAGAGACAGAGACAGAGAGTTTACACTGAATTCCATTGGTTTTTTAACCACATACACCACAACTGCAACAAAATTCTAACCCTACGCATCATCTCTTACGCGTGTTGCTATAGTCACCTCTACTCATCTCCCAGTTCCCCTCTTTGGCCTCACTCAGTAACCAAAGTAAACTTTTGAACAACAAGTTAAATTATACTATGCTTGTAATCCCAGCATTTGGGATGTAGAAGGAAGAAAATAGGGATTCAAGATCATTCTCAGCTACATAGTTCCCGGCCAGTCTTGGATCCATGAGACACTGTCTCCCAAACCCAAAATAAACAAAGTAAACATTTCCAATAGCTCTTCTACTACATTTCAATAAAATCTAAACCCTTCCCATGTTTTACAAACCCCCGAGTCATTATTATAACTGTGCCTCATTTTTCTTTTTGTCACCAGGCTCTAAACATACTGACCTTCTGTTCTTTATATAAACCAAATCTACCCACCACTCTAGATCTTCATGAGGTAGTCCTTTGAAAACTGCCTTTCCATTCCCCAGTGTCCCTCCAAATGACACGCACCAGTGAGGTTTCAGCCCAAATGCTGGCTCCTCAGAAGTGCCATCAGGCAGATGGTCACCCTAATTTAGTAACCCCGTTACTTTGTCATGCCTTCCTTCATTTTTTTCACACAGGAAAGTCTTGTAATTTAAAACTAGTTCATCATCTGATTCCTGCTGCAAGAAAGCAAACCATTCTGGGAGAGAACTCACACACTGGTTCAGAGCCACAGCCTAGCTCTTGGCATCAAACACAAAGCAGCCAGTGCATCTGGAAGCCTGGTGGATCCCTGACAAGTGGCAGCTTTCTATTTCGTGGGACACATTTTGAGACAATACTGACTGCTTTCAGACCCTTTGCAGCTATTGAATAAATGTTTGTAGCAAGGATGAGTGAACCTGCTGGTCTATAGGTGACAAGATTCAGGTTTTAACTCTGTCTCAGATCCTTCCTAATCTTATGACTTTGTTCAAGCCACTGACGCATGCAAAGTCAGCGTGTTGAGATGAGAATAAAGACAGGTAATGCACTGTATATGTTAAGCATATCCATGTCTTAAACTAAAATGTGTACTTGAGCTGAAATACATTCTAAGAAGTGAGTAAGAGCAAACAATCACTCGATTCCCTTTTAAATCAATCAGGGGGTCATTCTTCCCTGATTTATAGAGACAACATTTCTATAATTGTATACCAATTTTAGATGTATAAAGACTTATTTTTGTAGGCGCAAGTAGCCATTTTTCTTCTCGTAGATTTAAACAAAGCTTACAGTTTCTTCTAACTGCACCCATATGAAAACATATAATTTGTTTGGACTGTCCTCTGTATGGCAAAAAAGAAACCAAAACCCACTTACCACTCCAGTGTGCTTCTTACAGGACTCAAAAGGCAGTGTGCCCTCCCCGGTTCTCCAGCTGTCCTCACCAATCTCATCACTCAAGAGAAACTCATTCAGTTTTTGAACACTGCAGAAAGCAACCAACAAACACCATGAGGTAAGACCTTTGACTTGTTCACTATGCGCCTTCATTACCAACATCTGCTGCCTATACCTGGAAACCCAGTGGTAGAACTGTCTTAGGAAGTGGTATTCTGTCCATCTTGAAGGACAAATGTTCCTTTTTATGAGTGCATGCTGTAGCTGCCATGTGATCTCATGTTTTAAAATGTGGGATCTGAAGAAACACCCTCATCACCTACAAGAATATCCCTTGAACACTCTCATTCTGAACCTCTGAACACAAGCCCAAGTGCCAAGACCAGACTCAAGCATCTGAACTTCACTTCTGGGTCTAAAAGTGCCTGGAACACATTGCTATATGCGTGCTTGTTCAATGATTCAAAGGACAAACAGTAATTCATACAGTCTATCCGGTGGAACAATGCTCCATTTCTCCTTTCTAGTATGCACACAAATCTCACTGAAGTTTTTACGGAGCCCATTAGCCCTAATGTTGCTGAACATCAAGAAGCCAGGAGTCCTCAGCTATGCTGGGGGTGGACAGAACTTTCTCTTCTCTAGGTAACAACTTGTCTCTCTAGCTTTAATTGTCAACATGACACACCCTAGAGTTACCTGAGATTGGCATCTCAGTTGAAAGATCTCCTAGATCAGGTGGACAATCCATGGGGATTGTCTTCAGTGTGAGTTGATGTAGAAGAGTCCAGACCACGGTGGATGACCCACCATTCCCCTTGGCAGGTATCCCCAAGCAGAATAAGAAAGCCAGCCAAGCATAGCCCCCCAGTTGAGCCAGCAAGCAGCATTCCTCTCCAGTTGATGCTTCAAGTTCCTGCCTTGATGCTCCGTAGTGATGGACTGTGATTTAGAATTGCAAACCTTTTCTTCCTCTAAGTGGTTTGGAGTCAGAATACGTTATCATGATGACAAAAATGAAACTAAGACACATCCAACTCAGTGCTTCCATTTACTGTGTAAAGAGATGGTGCCCAATGCTAGACCTCCGAGCCTGCCCTTCTTCAAGCCCATTAGACTGTGAACACCTTTAGAAGCAAAGCCTTCCATGTTCTGCGTCTATGTCAATGTGCTTGTTGTGATTCCTCAGTGATGTCAGTGAGAGAATAGCAGGGAATAAATAGTAAAGGCACCCCTGCTTATATGAGGTCCTCGCAGGAGCCACTGACATAGATAACTATGGGAAATGCACAAATCCTGGCCAGAGGTAAAGTAAGATCAGCCTTGCTACTAGGGTTCTCCTTTACATTGCTAAGCTGGTACCTGCTGTGAGGTACCTGCTGTGAGGTACCTGCTGTGAGGTATAAAATGGCACCTCTTTGCCTTTCAGCATCTTCCCCATCATCTTCCAGCCTCATCCCCTGATAATTCTGGGGTCAGAATCATCTCTCTACCCACACAAAACCACTGTTGGTCTCCCAAGTACACTCAGACGTCTAGGGTGCTTACCCTTCCCTCTTACAGCCTGCTCCCTCTGATCAGCTGCCTTTTCTCCCACTAAGGAAGAGCCACTTAGCCCTTTAGAGTTCTCGAGCACAACCACACCCTTAGACCATCAGAAACCAGACAACCTCCCTTTTCTTTAAGTGAACCGATGGCCATCTCAGGCCATACCGTTCTGTGTATAGGGATTCATTTTGTTTCCTGGCCTCTTGAAGTCCACAGTGGGTCACCTGCTCATGTCCATCCTTTTCTCTTCTTTGAAATTACTAAGGCAACCAGTCTACTTGAAGTATTCATCAGAGAATGTAGCCCCATGGAAGATGCTTGCCCATTAAGTGGTAAAGATGGTGTCAAACGAGTAAAACTGAGATTTTTGCAAAGACTCTCAGTATTTAGGCTGTTCTGGGTCATTTCTAGGCACTGTCTGATTTTTATCAATCTTCAGAAGCAGGCAATATGCTATTCATTTGATAAACAAGAAAACTGTGCCTCAGATACAACCAGACAACACTGAACAAGTCCTTTATGCCTAGAGTTTGAATGTAGGCATGTCTGATACAAGTCAGGTTGCTAACCTGCCTTCACCACTGTTACGTTCAGTCTTTTGTTAATGTCTCATCTGTTCAGATAATTGACAAATGTGCTTACAATTGTATTTACACACGGTCACCTGTTCACTTCTCAAATACTACTTGGTTTTTAAATATTTATTCTGGTTTTTACTATGCTTATGTCAAGGCTGCATGTATGTGAATGTGTACCAGGGAGACCAGAAGAGAGTATCACATCCCTGTAGCTGGATTAACTGGAAAGGTAAGCTGTCTAACATGGGTTCTGGGAACCTAACTTGAGCCTTCTAGAAGACCACCATGTGACCTTAACCACTGAACCGTCACTCCTCAACTCCTCAATTAGGACGTTGGATGTTTAGACACGAATTGAAAACCTTGGGCAGGTATTACATTAATGCAGAATAACTGTCTGTGTGACCGATAGTCACATGGGTTTTGATAGTGATTATTAAGCCTTATCAATTGGAATACAGAGACCTGACCAAGGTATAAGCATGCCTGATAATAAATATCAGTATTTATTTCACAGATGGTGATATGGGAGACTTGCCAAGCATGAGAAGTCTCATGAGAGGCACAGGAAAGGAGAGACAAAGTTTGTTGCTGTTGTTGCTGTTGTTGTTGTTGTTGTTGTTGTTGTTGTTGTTGCTAATTTCCCCTGGAAATGAAAGATTTCTTCAATAACAATTTTCTTCTCTGGCAGATAACAGCTTTGGACATAGTTACTGCATTGCACATCAAATACCAAATACCTACAAGGAATACTACATATTCCACTCCAGAAGGGAAAACACATAAATTATTTCTAAGGAAGTGAAGAAGTAACTTTAACATTGTGGGGGAAAAACACTCTTATTCAACTACTTTTTGTTTTTAGGGCAGGAACTCAAGTAGCCCAAGATGGCCTAAAGTGAGTATGTAGCAGAGGGTAGCCCTGATCTCCAGGTTTTCCTGCCTCTACCTCCCAAGTCCTGGGATTCTGAGGATGTAGCACCATTCCTGTTCTTTTTTTATAAGAATTTTATTTTTAATTTTATGTGTATGGGTGTTTTACCTGCATGTACATCTGAGTGTCTCTTACACGCCTGGCACTTGCAGAAGCCAGAAGAAGGTGTTGGATTCCCTGGAACAGGCATCAAATTTTCAGTAACAAATGACTTCTCTTTATTCTGTTTTGTGGCACTTTACCCTAAAGCTCAAACAGGGTGGGAGGTTTGAGGCTGTGTCAAGACAGCCTGTACCAAATAAAAAAAACAAAATGTGCCTCTTTGTCCCACTTTGTTGTAAACATAACAACAAGGGTGTGGCATGTGTCCATGTGCACATGCTCCACTCTGTGAAGCACCTGACTTCTCATCTGACCTGTTTGAAAAGAAAGTGTAGGGCTTAGCCCCGAGCAGGGAACACCTCGAGGCACTGCATTTCCTCCAGAGAAGAGCTTCCTAGCTTCCCCAACAACACAGAGCAGAACCGTACGTATGAGTTGCTTCAGGCCATTCTAACCCACCACATTTCTGAATACACTTGTGAGTCCAGTAAAGAGTGTATGACTTCTAAGAGCCCTGAAGAGGAGATTTCAAAATCAGCTGACCAAAGTCTCAGCCTCCAATTACAAACAGGCGGGTCAGCTCACTGCTGGCCAACTGGCATTTGAGACTAGTCACGGGTTCCCAGGCACTGAAGCAAATGCAGAGGCCAGTCCACACTGGGAAAATGCTTGCTTGGGTTCCCAGAACCAGTACCCAGTGGGAAAAAAATCTGGCCACTTCTGTTGACCCACTACCTCTGTAGGACCTGAAAGTCAACCCAGAACATTACTTTAGGGAAGGGAGCTTTTAGAACCACATTCTGTTCGGCCTGTGGCTTGGGGAAGCTGGCCTGGGGCCCTGAAAGTCTGCTGGGCTTCATCAGCCTGGCAAGTGCCCTTTCCCCAAGAGGGATAAAGAGAGAGGGCTCTGATATAGTCACAGAGGGTGTTACGCACCTTCCACCTCACCAGGATTTATTAGCAGGATTGTACATTGTGGGTTGAAGAAGAGCCCTTTTATCTTTCTCAGATCAACTCTCAAAGTCCTTTTAATGTTTGGCAAGCTCCTTCTTTCAGAGGCATGATATGTTTTAAGTTATAGGCTGCTTTTTACTTCAACTTCTAATGCAAAGTCAAGTTTCAATTAATTAAGACTGCAACCCTGGAAGGGATGCCCATCAAGTGGTAAAAATGAAAATAAGGACCAAAATAGAAGAGTCTGGCCATTTATCAATTTTATTGTTTGAAGCAGCTTCCCTTCCAGAGAGCTGCCTAATTTGGAAGCATGACTACGGGACCACAGTCAGTGTTCTATGCAAGCTATCCCTAAGGCAGAAGAACAATGAGAGAAGAAAGGACGGTGGCTGAGGCCACAGGGTCTGAACTCTAAGGTCCAAGAGCTTCTCAGCAGTTCCCAAGAGCGAGCCTGGTTCAGAGGAGTGCGAGCCTGGTTCAGAGGAGAGTGAGCCTGGTTCAGAGGAAAAGCGAGCCTGGTTCAGAGGAGAGGGCTGAAGCTCTGTTAGGCTACAGTCCCCCACCTGGCCCTTTCCAGGATAGCTCACCTGCATCATGATATTATGAGGCATTTAGTCACTGGCAAGTTAACATAAACTGTTGCCCACAATCAATGTATTGATCATTGAACTCTAGGTTTCTCAGTAACAAACACATGGGTCTTGTGGAAACTGTTGTTCTGAAATGTTCTACCTTGCTGTTGATGGTAGAACGCACTGTTAAGGGGCACCCTTAACAGTAAGTGTTCAAGTTTTCTTCAGCATCAAGGCATATAGATATTTCTTTCAAAACTCATATACAAACGTGGCAAAGCTGTCTGCAGCACATGCTAGGCTTCGGTAAGCTTTAGCAAGATGGCAAAGTGAGAATAAAATAAAACTTCAAGATCGCTTGTTTATAAGACAGTCTAGGACAGCAGATGGTGGCACAGATAGCACAGTATGGCTTGTCAACATATTTGTGTCTATGGTACAAAGGGAAGAAATGGGAAATGGTCACCATCACATAACACTGGCTTTGGTAGCCATGTATCATGGCAAATTATAACCAAGACAGTCTATCCTGGCTGTAAGCATATTTAAAAGAGAAAACAGACAGTTTTCAAGTCTTTCTCTTTTCAGTAACTATGAGCTGGGATTTCTTTTTTTTTTTTTTCTGGCAGATTAAACTACAATCCAAGCATTCCATTCTGTTGGTTTGTAAATCTCCCATTACTACTGGCACACCTATAGATTGGTTCAGCTTCAGTGGGAAACAACATGGTCACATGGATAACATATTAAATATACGTGCAAGCTTTGGCCTGTGTCACGTCAATAGAAAGCATCATTAGTATCTTTATGAGGAACCTTTAAGGTACCACCACAGCTGTCCTTGTCACTCACAGAAAACTGACCTAACCCAAGCACCAGAGAAGCCTGCAAAGGCACACAGAGCTGTCCATTGCCTTGACGTTAAACATGTTGGGGGTGGGGAGGAATAAGACATTCTAAGTGTCCAGTTAAAAGCCGATTATTCAACAAGTGTGATTGTTTCTAAAGAGTGGGCTGTGGACTAGTCAGTAGGAAGCTTCCTCCTGCAGCAGACAGGAACAAATAGAGAAACACACAGGCAGACATTATGCAGAGAATGAGAGCTCTTGGAACACAGCCCCAAATGGAATGTCTCCATCAAATCCCTCCCCTCATAGTTCAGGGAACCCCAGAGGACAGAGAGGAGGAAGGAATGGTGTAAGAGCCAGAGGGGATGGTGGACACCAACCAAACAAGGCCTCTACATCCACACAAGCAAAGCTCATAGGAACCCACAAACACTGAGGTGGCATGCGCAAGGCCTGCACAGGTCTGCACCAGGTCCTCTATGTACGTATTAAGTTTCCAGTTTAGTGTTTTATGGGATCCCCAAGTGTGCAAATGAGCAAGTCTCTTCTAATGCCTTCTTTTGAGCTCTTTCCCTTCAGTTGGTTTGTCTTGTCTGAGTTCCATGTGATAGTTTTTGTTTTATCTTATTATATTTTATTTTGTTATATTCTTAAAAATAAACAAATAAACAAATGAAAACAGAGCCAATGGGGTAAATGTGAACGACTGAACTGTCATTTATCCCTGCTGGAGGAAGAAAATCAGCTTTCTCCAATAACATGACTCTGGGAATATCAACCATTCCAGTACAGGCCTCTTGTTCAGGAGTAGTTGGCCAACATACAAGGGACTCCACAGATTGTGTGTGTTGGGGGGGGGGGTTATTTGGTCACAGTCGGGGGGGGGGTATTTGGGCACAGGGGGGGGGGTGGTTATTTGGTCAGAGGGGGGGGGGTGGTTATTTGGTCACAGTTTGGAGCTTTGGGGAGCAATGATTTTTTTTTATTTTTCCTGGTTTGGTAGGGGAGGAGTTGTTGTAATGGATTTTTGGATCTGGAAGTCCCTAGGGAAGGGGAGGAATATGATCAAAATATATTTAAATTGAAAATTGTTTTAAATAATAAAAATATAATAATAAAGAAGAAAAAGTAAAGAACCCATATCTACAGGAATGTCATAGGAAATAAAACACTGCATGTTGACATCAACAGCTTCTAACAGAGAGAGTCTTTGCACATCATTTTCATGGATCCATTCACAGTTTAGCGAATTTATCAACAAAGGCACATACTATTCATACCATCAATAATCTAAGGAACCAGGATAGTTGATAATGGCCACACCTGATGATGGCTTTGACTGTGAATCACACCTAATGATAGCTTTGACTTTTTTTTTTCTGGTTTTTGGTTTTTCAAGACAGGCTTTCTCCGTGTAGCCTTGACTGTCCTGGAACTTACTCTGTAGACCAGGCTGGCCTCGAACTCAGAAATCCACCTGCCTCTGCCTCCCAAGTACTGGGATTAAAGTGGGATTAAAGGCATGAGCCACCACTATTGATTCATACCTGATGATGGCTTTGACTGCAAATCTGACCACTGTGGACAGCAGGAAAAGCGGTGTGACGAGGATATGGAAGAGAGACAGAGAGGCAAAGGCCTCTGCAGGTTTCAGGTTGTTTCCACTGGCATATGCATGCGTCACAAATGTCTGCACATACATACAAAAGGGTTTATTTAGTGGCATTCATGCTGACATTCAACTTGATGAGCCTACCATATCCTACTAATCTGGTATGTCCATTGAAATGATGAGAAGGAATTACTTCAGCCCGAACTCATAGCAAATATTAAATACTAAAACAATACTGGCCATTAGCAAAGGCATAATGGTTTGCACGTGATCTGAGCATGGACTACAGAGACAGGCAAGCTGGTTTATTTATATAATAGAAAACTGGTTTCTATTAAATGCCGATGTATCGAAGAATAACCTGGACAGAGAACTGAGTCCCCTGCCCCCAGCCACATACTTTCCAAGAAACCCAGACTCTCTATTCTAAGCAAAGAGAATGGCCTAGCATTTAAAGCTCTCTACTGTGCATCTCTATAACACTCCACATGGAGTCCAATGGAGACCTAAAGCTCTCTACTGTGCATCTCTATAACACTCTGCATGGAGTCCAATGGAGACCTAAAGCTCTCTACTGTGCATCTGTATAACACTCTGCATGGAGTCCAATGGAGACCTAAAGCTCTCTACTGTACATCTCTATAACACTCCACATGGAATTCAATGGAGATCTAAAAGTCTCTACTGTGCATCTGTATAACACTCTGCATGGAGTCCAATGAAGACCTATTCACATTCGTAAAAACCATATGGCTGAGTTTGGCATTTAATATGTCCTGGTTTCTATTATGAACTATTTTGTTATAAGAATGTATGAGAACCAGGTCACTATGATCAAGATGGATACTTCACAACCACTGTTAGTTTTAATTCCAGAGGGACATTTGCCTACCTTTGGGAATAATTTTTATTGACATGGCTAGGAGAGGTATTGATATCTAGTAGGGACCCCACTGTTTGTCCTAACGCTAAGGTTATCCTCTTACAGCAAAGAATTATCCAAACCAAAGTATCCATGGTGTCTTGGCTAAACAATCTTGACTAGAACCATTGAAAACTGCAGAGAAGGAAGAGGCATAGGAAGTAACAGCCACAGCTGCCCACACACTCTCTGCAGGAAGTCATTCATGCGCCCTGAGCTATTTCTATTTCTTAATGGAAGAAAACGTGTCTTACCGCGAGAACAGCTGCGATGGGAATTGCTGCATTCATGAAGACTGTGGGAAGAAATCAGATGTGTTACATCACTGACTGTGAGACCATTCTCCCCCACCCACCCCCATCACTGACCACTAAGCCATTCTCCCCACTTAACTTAGTCATCCACTATTACTTTAACTCTCTGTGTAGGCAAGAAGGGCAGAGTGTAATCAGAGTGCTCTGCCTGGACGCAGCAATGGTCCCTGGGTACTTTCTCCTCATCTGTAGTTGTATGAGTTCCCACATACATATTTTAAGCAGAAAGTAATTTTCTTTATTAAGGGATTATGATTTTTTCTTATTAAATGCTCCAAGCATCAGAATTCAGATAAAATAATCCTTCGATGGTGCCAATCATTAGAATATGTAAAATGTGTATTTTTGCGAGGATTTACAGGTTATACTTCCTTTGATCTACTGAAATAATTTTGTTATGAAAATTTGGCCATTATGAAGATGAAAAATGAGAATTTGACATTACTTCATGTTCAGAATAC